>CAMPGC010000195.1:10000-20000 GCA_946863875.1 Alloplasta piceator
ATATTCGGACGCCGATCGAACGAATGAGTGGCAATGAGTATTCGTGGATGAGAGGGAAAAAAAAAAAAAAAAAAAAAATCAAAATCAATATTGTCAACGAAAATATCACGAACGACTACTTGAATCGTGGTGATAAAATTTTTGTTCGATAAATCATCATTGAAAATCTCGAACACTCATACTTCGTTCGAGCATCTTCGGACTTTTGAGAATATCGAAAAGCAATGCGCGTCGTGGGACTCTCCCAGTCGACCGTTCGAGCGTACGATTGGGCTCTAGCTTCATTGTCGAACGCTCATATTCGGTGTCCGAGCTGAGGATCGAGATGCCAATGAGCACTTGAAAAATAACGAGTGAACGAAATATCTTTCGGATTCAGATAATAAACGAGCAAGCGAGTGTCGGTGAATTTTTTTTTCTTCAATAATTTTTTCCACAGAATCTCGAACACTCATAGTTCTTTCGAGCTCGTTCGGACTTTGACGAATATCTCGATGCGATGCGCGTCGAGGTATGACTCTGCCAGTGGGACGTCGAACTATACGAAGAGGCTCTTGCAAGACGTCGAACGCTCATAGTCCGACGTCGAGTTGAGAAGCGAGGGGCGTCTGAGCTCTTGAAAATAAACGAGAAAGCAAAATATTTATTGACGGAAGATGACGAAGGAGCGAGCGAATGTAAGCTAATTGATTTTTTTTTTGTTTTTCTTTCAATCAATCATTTCTCAATATCCCGAAAACTCATAGTTCGATCGAGCTCGTTCGGACTCTTACGAATATCTTGAAGCAATGCGCGTCCAGGGACTCTGCCGGTGGGCCGTAACAAGTGTACGTGGAGGCTCTTTGACGATGCTCGAACGCTTATATTCGGACGCCGATCGAACGAATGAGTGGCAATGAGTATTCGTGAATGAGAGGGAAAAAAAAAAAAAAAAAAAAATCAAAATCAATATTGTCAACGAAAATATCACGAACGACTACTTGAATCGTGGTGATAAAATTTTTTTTCGATAAATCATCATTCAAAATCTCGAACACTCATACTTCGTTCGAGCATCTTCGGACTTTTGAGAATATCGAAAAGCAATGCGCGTCGTGGGACTCTCCCAGTCGACCGTTCGAGCGTACGATTGGGCTCTAGCTTCATTGTCGAACGCTCATATTCGGTGTCCGAGCTGAGGATCGAGATGCCAATGAGCACTTGAAAAATAACGAGTGAACGAAATATCTTTCGGATTCAGATAATAAACGAGCAAGCGAGTGTCGGTGAATTTTTTTTTCTTCAATAATTTTTTCCACAGAATCTCGAACACTCATAGTTCTTTCGAGCTCGTTCGGACTTTGACGAATATCTCGATGCGATGCGCGTCGAGGTATGACTCTGCCAGTGGGACGTCGAACTATACGAAAAGGCTCTTGCAAGACGTCGAACGCTCATAGTCCGACGTCGAGTTGAGAAGCGAGGGGCGTCTGAGCTCTTGAAAATAAACGAGAAAGCAAAATATTTATTGACGGAAGATGACGAAGGAGCGAGCGAATGTAAGCTAATTGATTTTTTTTTTGTTTTTCTTTCAATCAATCATTTCTCAATATCCCGAAAACTCATAGTTCGATCGAGCTCGTTCGGACTCTTACGAATATCTTGAAGCAATGCGCGTCCAGGGACTCTGCCGGTGGGCCGTAACAAGTGTACGTGGAGGCTCTTTGACGATGCTCGAACGCTTATATTCGGACGCCGATCGAACGAATGAGTGGCAATGAGTATTCGTGAATGAGAGGGAAAAAAAAAAAAAAAAAAAAAATCAAAATCAATATTGTCAACGAAAATATCACGAACGACTACTTGAATTGTGGTGATAAAATTTTTTTTCGATAAATCATCATTCAAAATCTCGAACACTCATACTTCGTTCGAGCATCTTCGGACTTTTGAGAATATCGAAAAGCAATGCGCGTCGTGGGACTCTCCCAGTCGACCGTTCGAGCGTACGATTGGGCTCTAGCTTCATTGTCGAACGCTCATATTCGGTGTCCGAGCTGAGGATCGAGATGCCAATGAGCACTTGAAAAATAACGAGTGAACGAAATATCTTTCGGATTCAGATAATAAACGAGCAAGCGAGTGTCGGTGAATTTTTTTTTCTTCAATAATTTTTTCCACAGAATCTCGAACACTCATAGTTCTTTCGAGCTCGTTCGGACTTTGACGAATATCTCGATGCGATGCGCGTCGAGGTATGACTCTGCCAGTGGGACGTCGAACTATACGAAGAGGCTCTTGCAAGATCGTCGAACGCTCATAGTCCGACGTCGAGTTGAGAAGCGAGGGGCGTCTGAGCTCTTGAAAATAAACGAGAAAACAAAATATTTATTGACGGAAGATGACGAAGGAGCGAGCGAATGTAAGCTAATTGATTTTTTTTTTTTTTTTTTTTTTTCAATCAATCATTTCTCAATATCCCGAACACTCATAGTTCGATCGAGCTCGTTCGGACTCTCACGAATATCTTGAAGCAATGCGCGTCCAGGGACTCTGCCGGTGGGCCGTAACAAGTGTACGTGGAGGCTCTTTGACGATGCTCGAACGCTTATATTCGGACGCCGATCGAACGAATAAGTGGCAATGAGTATTCGTGAATGAGAGAAAAAAAAAAAAAAAAATTAAAATCAAAATTGTCAACGAAAATATCACGAACGACTACTTGAATTGTGGTGATAAAATTTTTTTTCGATAAATCATCATTCAAAATCTCGAACACTCATACTTCGTTCGAGCATCTTCGGACTTTTGAGAATATCGAAAAGCAATGCGCGTCGTGGGACTCTCCCAGTCGACCGTTCGAGCGTACGATTGGGCTCTAGCTTCATTGTCGAACGCTCATATTCGGTGTCCGAGCTGAGGATCGAGATGCCAATGAGCACTTGAAAAATAACGAGTGAACGAAATATCTTTCGGATTCAGATAATAAACGAGCAAGCGAGTGTCGGTGAATTTTTTTTTCTTCAATAATTTTTTCCACAGAATCTCGAACACTCATAGTTCTTTCGAGCTCGTTCGGACTTTGACGAATATCTCAATGCGATGCGCGTCGAGGTATGACTCTGCCAGTGGGACGTCGAACTATACGAAGAGGCTCTTGCAAGATCGTCGAACGCTCATAGTCCAAAGTCGAGTTGAGAAGCGAGGGGCGTCTGAGCTCTTGAATATAAACGAGAAAGCAAAATATTTATTGACGGAAGATGACGAAGGAGCGAGCGAATGTAAGCTCATTGATTTTTTTTTTTTTTTTTTTAATCAATCATTTCTCAATATCCCGAACACTCATAGTTCGATCGAGCTCGTTCGGACTCTTACGAATATCTTGAAGCAATGCGCGTCCAGGGACTCTGCCGGTGGGCCGTAACAAGTGTACGTGGAGGCTCTTTGACGATGCTCGAACGCTTATATTCGGACGCCGATCGAACGAATGAGTGGCAATGAGTATTCGTGAATGAGAGGGAAAAAAAAAAAAAAAAAAAAAATCAAAATCAATATTGTCAACGAAAATATCACGAACGACTACTTGAATTGTGGTGATAAAATTTTTTTTCGATAAATCATCATTCAAAATCTCGAACACTCATACTTCGTTCGAGCATCTTCGGACTTTTGAGAATATCGAAAAGCAATGCGCGTCGTGGGACTCTCCCAGTCGACCGTTCGAGCGTACGATTGGGCTCTAGCTTCATTGTCGAACGCTCATATTCGGTGTCCGAGCTGAGGATCGAGATGCCAATGAGCACTTGAAAAATAACGAGTGAACGAAATATCTTTCGGATTCAGATAATAAACGAGCAAGCGAGTGTCGGTGAATTTTTTTTTCTTCAATAATTTTTTCCACAGAATCTCGAACACTCATAGTTCTTTCGAGCTCGTTCGGACTTTGACGAATATCTCAATGCGATGCGCGTCGAGGTATGACTCTGCCAGTGGGACGTCGAACTATACGAAGAGGCTCTTGCAAGATCGTCGAACGCTCATAGTCCAAAGTCGAGTTGAGAAGCGAGGGGCGTCTGAGCTCTTGAATATAAACGAGAAAGCAAAATATTTATTGACGGAAGATGACGAAGGAGCGAGCGAATGTAAGCTCATTGATTTTTTTTTTTTTTTTTTTAATCAATCATTTCTCAATATCCCGAACACTCATAGTTCGATCGAGCTCGTTCGGACTCTTGCGAATATCTTGAAGCAATGCGCGTCCAGGGACTCTGCCGGTGGGCCGTAACAAGTGTACGTGGAGGCTCTTTGACGATGCTCGAACGCTTATATTCGGACGCCGATCGAACGAATGAGTTGCAATGAGTATTCGTGAATGAGAAAAAAAAAAAAAAAAAAAAAAATTAAAATCAACATTGTCAACGAAAATATCACGAACGACTACTTGAATTGTGGTGATAAAATTTTTTTTCGATAAATCATCATTCAAAATCTCGAACACTCATATTTCGTTCGAGCATCTTCGGACTTTTGAGAATATCGAAAAGCAATGCGCGTCAAGGGACTCTGCCGGTGGGCCTTCGTAGTGTTCGAGAAAGCTCTCACTGGATGGTCGAACGCTCATAGTCGGACGTGGCTTGAATGTGCCAGGGGTATCGGGGTTTCGAGAAAATGTTTAAAAAAGCAAAAATTCATCAACGGATAGATCACGTTCGAGCAAATTATGTTATTGAAGAAGCTACATTATCACCTCACAATTTATTTCTCGTAAATTTAGAATAATCTTCATTCTCAAATCCAGAACGCCGATATCTTGGAATATTCTCGAATTTCTTATATAATATTACTCTATCGAGTTCTTACTTCGAATCTCATCATCGTGACGGAATCCGACGATAGTGTGGGTTCCTGATTCTTACTCTTGACGAGGTTTCCCATAACAATTGGGGAAAAAGAAAAAAAAACAGCAAATACAAAAAACAAAAAAATTATCATACATATACATACATGAATATATATCTCTGGTCACGAAAAATTGAAAATACAAAAAAAAAACAGATACAATTTCGTAATTCAATGGATTATTCACAAATTTTTCATTTCATCGTCTTGAATCAGCAATGGGAGTTAACGAACATTCGCTTCATTCTTGTAGCGCTCAGGGGCTAAGTCCGAGCGTGCCTATGGCGCGCTGACACTCTCATCGCTAGCCGCGTCCCCTTTACGGACGGGCTGTGGACCTTCGTGCGGCGAACCCCAGTCGGCACCGCTCGTATCTGTAAGAGAGTCGGAATAAGCGGTACACGATACAATAATATTGGTCCGCTCAGAGAAGATTCTCTCTTCATCTGATTTTCAAAATGCATACAGATTATATTTATTTTACATAATTTTTCTGACACGCATCAATACCACGGGTCGGCGTCTATGACCGAATGGCCCTTTACGTGGTAAGCGCCAAGGCGTCAAGTTGTATGTTGAAAAGACAGAGCATCGACTCACCCATATCCGGGCGAATGGAGAAAAAGTGCGAATAACAAAATTTTACGTCACTTGAAAATACACGCTGTGTGTTTTGCCGTGAAAAATAATAAATGAAGAAAAACACATTCAAAGACGATGAAGAAACAAAAATTCTAGCCCAAGAGGAATGGAAAATATATTATTATATTTTACCAAACGAGAAGAACTTTCGATGATATTATATATGGTTGGATAGTAGGCTTTGCCTCAAAAAATCAGCATGTTCCGCACTGGTTCTCGTCATGTCGAGTGAAAAATATTCACTCACTGGCCCCCGGTTGTTTGAGAATGAAAATAATAATTTAAAAAAATTATAAATCCGGCTGAGACTTGCGAAGAACGCCTTGTCCGAGTCGCGATTGAAATCGAAATATCGAGTCTGTTTTCTGCTGCGTAATTTTTTATTGCGCGGAGGAATCAGAATGCGCAGAGCTCGAAGTAACGAGCGCGCGCCGTTACGTTATATCGCGAGAGCCCCGCAAAACTATGCGTGAGCGTTCCGCGTACGGAATATCAGCGCGCTCGTTTGAAACGAGCTTTTCGTTACACCAAACGAAGCTCCCTGGTTGATCCTGCCAGTAGTCATATGCTTGTCTCAAAGATTAAGCCATGCATGTCTCAGTACATGCCGTATAAAGGTGAAACCGCGAATGGCTCATTAAATCAGTTATGGTTCCTTAGATCGTACTCACATTTACTTGGATAACTGTGGTAATTCTAGAGCTAATACATGCAAACCAGAGTCCCGACCAGAGATGGGAGGGACGCTTTTATTAGATCAAAACCAATCGGTGGCGGGGCTTCCGCTCTCGTCCATCGTTTACCTTGGTGACTCTGAATAACTTTGTGCTGATCGCACGGTCTCGTACCGGCGACGCATCTTTCAAATGTCTGCCTTATCAACTTTCGATGGTAGGTTCTGCGCCTACCATGGTTGTTACGGGTAACGGGGAATCAGGGTTCGATTCCGGAGAGGGAGCCTGAGAAACGGCTACCACATCCAAGGAAGGCAGCAGGCGCGCAAATTACCCACTCCCGGCACGGGGAGGTAGTGACGAAAAATAACGATACGGGACTCATCCGAGGCCCCGTAATCGGAATGAGTACACTTTAAATCCTTTAACGAGGATCCATTAGAGGGCAAGTCTGGTGCCAGCAGCCGCGGTAATTCCAGCTCTAATAGCGTATATTAAAGTTGTTGCGGTTAAAAAGCTCGTAGTTGAATCTGTGTGTCACGATGTTGGTTCACCGCTCGCGGTGTTTAACTAGCATGCCGTGAGACGTCCTACCGGTGGGCTTAGCCCCTTACGGGGCGGTCCAAATAATATCCTATCGCGGTGCTCTTCATCGAGTGTCGAGGTGGGCCGGTACGTTTACTTTGAACAAATTAGAGTGCTTAAAGCAGGCTGTCTTCGCCTGAATACTGTGTGCATGGAATAATGGAATAGGACCTCGGTTCTATTTTGTTGGTTTTCGGAACCCCGAGGTAATGATTAATAGGGACAGATGGGGGCATTCGTATTGCGACGTTAGAGGTGAAATTCTTGGATCGTCGCAAGACGGACAGAAGCGAAAGCATTTGCCAAAAATGTTTTCATTAATCAAGAACGAAAGTTAGAGGTTCGAAGGCGATCAGATACCGCCCTAGTTCTAACCATAAACGATGCCAGCTAGCGATCCGCCGAAGTTCCTCCGATGACTCGGCGGGCAGCTTCCGGGAAACCAAAGCTTTTGGGTTCCGGGGGAAGTATGGTTGCAAAGCTGAAACTTAAAGGAATTGACGGAAGGGCACCACCAGGAGTGGAGCCTGCGGCTTAATTTGACTCAACACGGGAAACCTCACCAGGCCCGGACACCGGAAGGATTGACAGATTGATAGCTCTTTCTTGATTCGGTGGGTGGTGGTGCATGGCCGTTCTTAGTTGGTGGAGCGATTTGTCTGGTTAATTCCGATAACGAACGAGACTCTAGCCTGCTAAATAGGCGTACTTTCTGGTATCTCGAAGGCCCCCGGCCTACGGTCGGGTGGTTTTTACTACCGACGTACAAACAAATCTTCTTAGAGGGACAGGCGGCTTCTAGCCGCACGAGATTGAGCAATAACAGGTCTGTGATGCCCTTAGATGTTCTGGGCCGCACGCGCGCTACACTGAAGGAATCAGCGTGTCTTCCCTGGCCGAAAGGTCCGGGTAACCCGCTGAACCTCCTTCGTGCTAGGGATTGGGGCTTGCAATTATTCCCCATGAACGAGGAATTCCCAGTAAGCGCGAGTCATAAGCTCGCGTTGATTACGTCCCTGCCCTTTGTACACACCGCCCGTCGCTACTACCGATTGAATGATTTAGTGAGGTCTTCGGACTGGTGCGCGGCAATGTTACGGCATTGCCGATGTTGCCGGGAAGATGACCAAACTTGATCATTTAGAGGAAGTAAAAGTCGTAACAAGGTTTCCGTAGGTGAACCTGCGGAAGGATCATTAACGTACGATATTGAAATACAATGTACGATAGAGCGAATAAAGACGGACTCTCGTCAAGTGTTAACCACTGACGTGGCTTACACATATTGTTAAACGAGCGAGCCGCTCTCCACACGTTGCGTATCCGTCAAAGGAGGTGAGAGGACCCCGTCATAAATAGCATCGGCAGCACTTTTTTCTATCGATTGCGCCCGATCAGCAGGACAATTTTATCAAACGCGCGATCTCATTAGTCGCATTGTTCTTCAATCGTGCCCGCAATAAAAAAAAATGCTTCGTCGTTGCTTTGGACGCGCGCGCCCTCTTCAACGCCGCTGTGGAGAATCGAACGAGGAAGGAATTCGCGTCGTTAAAAACGCCGAATTACCTCCCAACCGCGAAGGGTCTCAAGGGTAACCTAGGCAAGCCATTGCCATCGGTCGCGCGCACGTCGGAGCGAAGAGAGCCCGTGTTGGGACACCTTACTTTGAACGCCGAGTGGAGATATAAAAATAATATTCCCACTCATGTTTGGTGTCCCCCCGGACCATCGCCCGCGGAGCGCTATCGATCGGTAATAAGCATGCGAGAGGAATCATCGAATGTCTTCGATGATCCGAGGTTTTTCAATGATTCGAAACGCCCTTGTTTTCAATTGACAATAGCGCATACAATCGGCGTTCTCTTTTTTGACTCATTGCGTTCGAGACACGGCGCGCGTGTGCGCGCCTCTGTCTTACCTCTGAAGGATAAAAAGCGTTATTCCGAGCGTTATTTGATAATATTGAATGCCTTCGCTGTCGCGTGTCTCTTTGTTGCGGTGTTTTGAGTCACTCAAACGCCGCACGATAGCTCGCGACTAGCGAGTCACGCGTTCGTCAAAGTTCGCGGACCCGCGGAGCGTCTTGTCGCGTTACGGCACATTTGTTGTCCATCCGTCGGGTGGACACGATGGGGCCGCTCGCAGTATAAAAATAATTGTCAATGACAAAGAAAAAAAAATGATTTGAAACAAACAATGATTACCCTGAACGGTGGATCACTTGGCTCGTGGGTCGATGAAGAACGCAGCTAATTGCGCGTCAACTTGTGAACTGCAGGACACATGAACATCGACATTTTGAACGCACATTGCGGTCCACGGATACAATTCCCGGACCACGCCTGGCTGAGGGTCGTTTATGCATAAAAAGACTGCTCGTTTTGATAAAACGAGCGACGAACGTGAACGTTCGTCGCGAGCCTTCGTACCGATGAAGATTATAGCAGCGCGTGGGGAGGCTGCCCGACAATACGCGCGCATCAATTGAACACGCATTGAAAGCATCTCTCCGTCAAGGAGGGAAGTTAAAGCAGCGTGTAGCGGTGTTTAAACGCCCGTTTGTGTCAATAGGCGTGGCTCGCGCGCGATGAAAATAATCGAAGTCGGATCGTACGGAGAGCTCTCGGCGTCGTTTGAAATGACAAGTTGGAAATGAGTAATGCCCAAACACGTTCGCGCGCCAATGATATTGAATGGCGCCGTCGTGATATCGCAGAAAATTAACGACCAGCGACGTTTTAACGTCGCGACTACGTGCTGCGAGACAACCGCATCCATTCTTTCGATTCGAAGCGTGTTCGTCTTTGTGAACGTTTTTCGAGAGAGCCTCATCGCGCGTGCGCGCAGCGCGCGCGAGTGGCCGGTATGACAAAAAGAGTAGTCAGAGTTCGTTTGTTCTCGTAATTCGCGTGTGCCTTGTTGGGCCGATTTATTTGTCAATAAAATTATTGACAATAAATATGAAAAATACACGAACGAGAAAAATAAGAACACGACACCGAAGCGCCTCGCGCTCCATGGCCGCTCGATCGAGTCCCTGAGCTTTTATATCTTAGTTTAAAGGACAGATACGAATCCGTAGCCCATGGTCAAAGCGTGCGGACAGCGTCGTCTGATCGTGAATAGTTCGTCGAGGCGTCTTGTTTGTGCTTTCTATCGAAAGCACAAAGATATATTAATTTTGTAAATCCCGCGACAAGCGCTGACACGCTTGTTCAGTT
>CAMPGC010000195.1:25000-28404 GCA_946863875.1 Alloplasta piceator
GCTAAAGGAGGTAAGGGTCAATCCGCTGCGGAGTCGAGCACTCGTCGGGTCACGAGGGCACACGCGTCCGCGGCTTCGATCCAGGTCCTCGACTACGCTCTCCCTTCCGTCTGCCCAACTCGCGCGCGCTCGTCGAAAAAAGTTCCGTGCCCACGTGTCCCCGAGGGTGCTCCTCAAGCCGCTGGCGTTCCGAACCCAGGGCAGGTTTTCGATCTTGGCCTTCGTGCCATCGTTAGGGTAGAACGTTGCGACGCAATCGTGCGTGAAATCGCGACCGTTAGTCGGCCGCCGGTGGCTCAGCGCGAAATTGAAGCTAGGAACGACGAAATCGACGCGATCGCGACCCCCCCTCGCGTTCCCGACCGACAGCCGCCGGCGGCTCGCGAACTCGTCCCGAATGTCCCGCGTGGCGACCTTAATAGAGTCAGACCCGATAGGGAATTCCAAATTAGGATACTGCAGCTGAACATGCGTCGGTCGGCTGTGGTAACCGGAGAAGTGCGTGAGCTCGTGGCTGCCAAGCGACTTGACGTCCTGCTCCTCCAGGAGCCGTATGTCCGGAAGCAGGCAGCGAGTCACACATTCTACGGATTCGGAGTTAGCATGAAAATCGCCGCAGTGCGCACAGCCAAACCGTGGGCTGCCGTTGCGCTCTGTAACCCAGATTATAGTCTTCTTTTCCTTTCGCAGCTTAGCACGACGCACTGCGTATGTGCCGAAGTGCAGGCTCCCGGCTTCTCTTTCTACGTCGTCTCCCACTACTTTCAGTGGCAAGACGATATAAGGGAGCACCTCAGACACCTCGCTATGGTGCTTCGTTCTCTGAGGGGGAAGAGAGTTCTCATCGCGTTGGATGCCAATGCAAGGTCCAACCTCTGGGGTCCGCAAGCGTCGAATGACCGTGGACGTCAGCTGGAAGGACTTATTCAGGAGTTTGATCTTAGAGTAGAAAATAGAGTAGAACAGGGCCCGACTTTCTGGACGACTCAGGGCTCGTCGTTCATCGATGTTACCCTGAGCTCGCCTTCCATGTCCTCGTTCATTGGGGAATGGAGAATTCGAGAAGATTGGACCACGAGCGATCATCACGCCGTGGACATCAGACTTCGTGTCCCTAGGGCCGCAGGGGATGACGGCTGCCCAGCACTCAGACGGTTCAATGTGAAAAGAGCCGACTGGGAGCTCTTCACCCGGACTCTGAGCGGTCTTTCGGAGACGAGGCTGCAGGACCTTCCTCTCTCTTCAGTGGAGGAAGTTGAGGTTATGGCAAAGACTCTCACCGACGTCCTTACCGACGCCTGCACCGAGTCAATGCCAAGAAAGCGTTACTTTAGGAAGTCCAATCCATGGTGGACTGCTAGGTTGACCACTCTCAAAAAGGGAGTATACCGCCAGAAACGCGCGTACAAGAGGGAACAATCTGAGCCCCGACGCCTTGAGATCCTGCGAGAATACCGTACTTCGTTGCGGGCTTACAGCAGGGAGGTGAGACAGGCAAAGATTGCCAGCTGGAGAGAGTTCGTTACGTCGCACGGCAACGCGGAGCCCTGGGGTTTTGTTTATAAACACCAGGCGGAAAAACTCCGCGTTGAGAAAGTGCTCAGCACGATCCGGCATAACGGTACTGTCACAATGGACATGATGGAAACCGCCAGCTGCCTTTTGAATACTCACGTTCCCGATGACCATGAGCAAAACGACACCCCCGAGCAAAGGGATATACGGGACGGCGCACGCGTCGCCCCCAATACCCCCAATGCTCTCCCCTTCACCGAGGAAGAAGTTAAGAAAATCGTGCGCACCCTTAAAAATAACAAAGCTCCCGGCCCTGACCTCATCGAGGTCGTGGTATTGAAAGTTTCCTTCGCGACAATCTCTGCCCAAATAGTCAGACTCTTTAACGCGTGCCTTCAATGGGGCGTCTTCCCTTCGGCCTGGAAGGAGGGCTCCCTCAGAGTGCTCCTGAAGGGTGAAGATAAAGACGAGAAGGACCCAAAATCGTACCGTCCCATCTGTCTCCTCTCCGTCATAGGAAAACTTTTCGAAACCCTCCTTAAAGAACGCCTCGTTCGCACGGCGATGGCACAAGGCAGACTCTCGGACCGACAGTACGGTTTCACACCGGAAAGGTCGGCGGAGGATGCGATCGTCGAGCTTCGTCGTATGGTTGCGGCCTCCGAGGAGACCTACACCGTCGCGCTGCTCTTCGATATCTCCGGGGCATTTGACAACGTTTGGTGGCCCCTTGTCCTTCATAACTTGCGCCAGAGAGAATGTCCAGCAAATGTGTTTGAGGTCATATGTAGTTATTTCGAGAATAGAAAGGTGAAAATCGCCTGGGGTAGGAATGAGGTGTCCAAGCAGGCTACAAGAGGGTGCCCACAGGGCTCCGTCCTTGGACCTGCATGCTGGAACCTCATGTTCGACGGACTGCTCAGGATCCTCGAGGATCAAGTCCCAGATAGTTTTGTAGCTTATGCGGACGATCTTCTCGTTCTCGTGAGGGGAAATTCACGTAGGGAAATTGAACATAGGGGCCAGCACATCGTCAACGTCATTGTTGAATGGTGTGAATCGGCAAAGCTCAGTTTATCGGAGAGGAAGACCGAGGCCATAGTCCTCAAGAGTGTGTGGAACCGCCCGGCCCCGATAGGAAATAGAGGAGGAGCGCGTCCGGATCGTCAACGCAGACAGGTTAGGAGGCCTAATTTGGCCAACAGATATCCCGTGATCAGGATAGGAAATACCGCGATCGGATTTAAAGATTCAGTGCGTTATCTCGGCGTCAACTTTGATAAGGAAATGGGTATCCGTACTCATTGCGATAACCTTAGAGACAGGACAATAAAGCTTTTCAGCAAGCTTAGGACCCTCGCAGGTACGGGTTGGGGTTTGCGCTATAGAGCGCTCGCCACGGTCTACAGGGGAGTCTTCGTGCCGACGGTCACCTATGGTGCCGCGGGGTGGGCTGACCTGTGTGACGCTAGGGATCTTCAGATTCTCGCTTCGGCTCAGAGACGCGCACTCATCGCGACGGTGGCGGCCTATAACACGGTCTCTATACCGGCGCTGTGCGTCATCGGGGGGGTACTGCCCGTAGAGTTCCTGTTGAAAGAGAGAGTAGCTAGGTACCAAATAAGGATAGGTAGAGACGCCGAGATAAACGGGGTAGTCGTACCAGCGGGTGCGGCTGACGCGGCGGATAGGATCAGAGCAGAGGCGGTGAACATGTGGCAGGCTGCCTGGCAGGTTGCCAACAAAGGCCGTACCACGTTCGCCTTTTTCGATAGCGTTCGAGACCGATTGGCTGCGCGCTGGTTCCGTCCGAGCCATCACAGCACGCAGGTCATGACTGGCCATGGCAATTTTGGCGCGAAGCTCGCCCAATTTGCCTTGGGCAGTGG
>CAMPGC010000197.1:0-22109 GCA_946863875.1 Alloplasta piceator
GGCAGAGCCATGTTCGATGTGCGGGGAAAAGCGTTACGCCACATCAAATATAAACATCACGATATATCAGCTGTGAGCACCAGAGCCTCGCTCTATGTTCGAGTGCTCCATATTTGAGCTTGTGCTCTCGATTCAACGATCCTTACACTGTAACAACGAGACTCGTACATGTAGCGCGGCGTTTCAGCTTTGAGGAATCGGAAATTAAAAGTCGGATACAAACGATCGATGGATCTAGTACGTACATGTACACTTCCGTCCAAAAGTTTGGAAACACTCGCTCCGATTCCGTGCCGCACAAAAAGTTGCACTGCTCTTTCAAAAATAAAGATATGTCAATTCAACAAATGGCGTTTCAAAGGGGATATATTCACCTTCATTTCACTTTTTCCGAAAAAATTTTACGATTTTTTTCGAACCCGGTACGTCCTTTGAAACATAGTCGATTTTTTGGTTCTTATTTTGGCGTAGAAATTTTGGCGCACAACCCATGCGAATTTTTTAAAACTATTTTTCACATTAAAAACTCGTGGGGGGAAGTATAAGCTTGAATTGAGTTCTTTTTTAAGTTTCGTACGATTTTATTTCGCAAAAATATTCAATTTCTGGCAAAAAACGACTATATTCATAAAATGTAGCGTAACCCTAAAACTACTTGGTTTTCGTGAAATCACTAAGAGAGTAAAAAGTTGCAGACATTTATTCTCGATTTAATAAAAAAATTTCAGAATGTTGAAAAAAAAAATTTTTTTCGAAATTTTTTTCCTGTCAACCATATTTTTTTTAATCTTAAACAATCGGGTCAGTTGGAAAGAAAAATTGAAACGGTTTTTCGCATGCAAAATTTGAGGGGGGGGGATCTAAACTTCAATTTCGTTTTTTAAAAAGTTTCGTACGATTTTTTTTGCAAAAATATTCAGATTTTTGCAAAAAACTACTATATTTACAAAATGTAGAGTGTAACTCCAAAACTACTGGGTTTTTTTTAAATCACTAAGAGGGTTGCATATGATTATTTTCGATTCAATAAAAAAAATTCAAATTTTTTTTCCAAATTATTTTTTTTTCTCGAGATATTTTGCTATCTGAAACAATTGGGTCAGTTTAAAACAAAAAATTGTAAACTGTTTTTCGCATGAAAAACTTATGGAGGGGGGGGGGGGGTATAAGCTTCAATTTTGTTTTTTGAAAAGTTTTGTGTTTTTTTTCACAAAAATATTCAATTTTTTGCAAAAAACGACCATAATATTTTTAAAATGTAGCGTAACTCTAAAATTAATGGGTTTTCGTCAAATCACTAAGAAGGTAAAAAGTTGCATACAATTATTCTGGATCCAATGGAATTTTTTCAGAATTTTTTTCAAAATGTTTTTTCAGAATTCCTTTTTGTCGACGAGATATTTTTCTATCTTCAAAAATCGCGTCTTTTACCTCATCTGCACGGCAAACCTCATCTCCATGGTTTTTCCATCGGAAAACCCGTGTAGATGAAGTAAGAGAACCAATTGTTGGAGATAAAAAAAAATCTCGTTAACAGGACAATTTTTCGAAAAAACTACAAAGAAAAAAAATCTAAAAAAATGTCCTCGAATCCAGAAGAATCATATGCAACTTTTTACCCTCTTACTGATTTCACGAAAAACCAGTAGTTTCAGACTTACACCACATTTTATAAATATGGTCGTTTTTTGCAAAAAATGTAATATTTTTGCGAAAAAAAATCGTACGAAACTTTCTAAAAACCGAAATCAAAGCTTGTATTCTCCCCCACGAATTTTTCAAGCAAAAACCAGATTAAAAAAAATTTCATGAGTCGTGCGTCAATATCTCAACTCCAAGAAAAAACCCAAAAACGACCATGTTTCAAAGGACGTATCGGGTTAGAAAAAAAAATCGAATTTTTTTTCTGGAAAAAGTGAAATGAAGCTGGATACGTTCCATTGAAAACGCCGCTTGTTGAATTGAAATATGTTCATTTTTCAAAGAACAGTGACCCAACTTTTGAACGGGAGTGTATATCTCCATAGTCTTCTCTCGTTCCGCATCATCGATCCATACGTGACTCAAAAAGATCGTTGAACAATTTTGCGCACAGCAAAATCTACGTGCGATTTTCTTCGGAGAAAAGAAGACAAAAATCAAAACGTGTGTCCAAGCTTAAGGGACAGCTGTGAAGGGTTGGGTAATCGGTAAATGCGAGTGGACGCTAGAAGGATGGAGAGGAGGAAGAGAAAGAGGGAGAGGCGGAGAGAAAATCGTCTGTTTCAGGACCGATCGAGGTACCCTGAAAGAGGCCTCACACGCCCACGCTTCCAGACAGAATAAAACTACCCGGAGACGTTGGTAAGTACCGAGGAAGTCCTCCAACGGGGATGAAAGGGAGTGAGAGGACGAAAAGCGTGCCCGTTTGTGCGATCTTCCCTCGTCGCGGTCACTCTTCCTCCTCCTCACTCCTCGTACTTCAATCCTTCTTTGTATATTTTTTAAAATTTTTTTTTCAACCCCGTTCCACCGCCTCCTTCTCTCGAAAAGGAGCACTTGGTCGTGTCGGCGAAGCCCCGAAGCGCCACAACAACGGAGGAGGAAGAGAGAGGGTGGGAGAGCCTCGGATGGATGAAAGAGGAAATTCGAGAACGTCTCGCACGAATATAAGCAGAACCCCGCTAACGTAACGCCAGCTCAAACGTGGACGAGGGCCATCTCGGTCCAGTTGTAACGCTAATGCCCTCATGTGCATTCTGTGTGGGCGTGTCTCGATGCAAAAGGGACCCAAAGAGTGCAAGAGGAGGAATGATAGATATATATGCATATGGGACGTTCCACGCGAAATCACGCGGTCATTGGTCTGACCCCCTCGGAAAAAGGCCCCTTTTTATGTTATTCCTCAATTTAATGATTTTTTAGCTCGGGCAAGCCCTAAAAAATGAAGTAAAAATTGAAGGTCATATTTTGGGCCAAACGAAACCCACAATTCATTGGACATCAAAATCTGAGGGGGTCAGGCCGATGACCGCGTGATTTGACGTGGAATGCCCCATATACATGTATGTATATATGCTGAGGGCGCGCGTGCACGGTCATTACTTTGCGGGATTTGCAATTGGTCGTAAATGCCCCGAGGTCCTGGCCTCGCGTGCGACGATCGTACGTGTCTTTGCGTTTTTTTCTTCCTCCCCTTTTTTCCTCTCTCCAGATCTGTACTCCTTCATTCCCTCGCACAATCCAGATTCATGCTCTCTCAGCATTGTGTATCTCTACTCTCGAACAAGCGTTATTTCTTAGGATTTTTTTTCCTGATCTCCTGATATACATGTTTCGACTACCATGACCAAAGCTTGCACATTCAATCGGTATGAATCCACAGAGTGACTCAACGCTCGGCTTTGCTTCAATTTCGTGAATTGTTCTGTCGGACAATGATTCGAGGTTCATCATCGGCGTTCGATTCCACGATTGGGGTTATGAGTTGGGGAGAATGGGTGATAGAGGTTAGAGGTCACCCCGTCTAGAGGAAGTCTCATTGATTACTTTATCTATTTTCTATCGGGACATCTATTTGCAAAATCAGGTGGCGATTCATTGATGATGTAACGCTGATTGTACTGATACAGAGGTGACTTTTATATAATAGAGGCGAAAAAATCAGTACTGATTCATGGATGAGACAGTGATAATTACTGAAGTGTGCAGTAACACTACAATGTTACGTAATACAGTACAGTAATACGGTACAGTAATACAGTACAGTAATACAGTACAGTAATACAGTACAGTAATACAGTACAGTAATACGGTACAGTAATACTGTACAGTAATACAGTATAGTACTACAGTACAGTAATACAGTACAATAATGCAACACAGTAATGCAACACAGTAATACAGTACAGTAATACAGTACAGTAATACGGTACAGTAATACTGTACAGTAATACAGTACAGTAATACAGTACAGTAATACAGTACAGTAATACGGTACAGTAATACGGTACAGTAATACAGTACAGTAATACAGTACAGTAATACAGTACGGTAATACAGTACCGTAATACAGTACAGTAATACAGTACAGTAATACAGTACAGTAATACAGTACAGTAATACAGTACAGTAATACAGTACAGTAATACAGTACAGTAATACAGTACAGTAATACAGTACAGTAATACAGTACAGTAATACAGTACAGTAATACGGTACAGTAATACAGTACAGTAATACGGTACAGTAATACGGTTCAGTAATACAGTACAGTAATACAGTACAGTAATGCAACACAGTAATAATACAGTATACGAAAATTGTCCTGATTATTCGACCGCGTGTTATTTCCCGTTTAAAATTCATGGAATACTCCAGGAATTTTTATTGCCGGCTCCGCATAAAAAATTACTGGATTTGCAGCTCGGAACGCCGAAGTACTGGACTAATCTATGGAAAAGTACTATACCAATCCATTAATAATCAATAATGCCGTACCAGTGATATTACTGGACTGGTAGAGTACAGTAAGAATCATGTACAGTAATTATAATACAGTAAAGTACAGTAATAATATACAGTACAGTACAGTAATAATACTATACTGGTGCGGTAAATTGTACTGATTACTCTACTATGGGTTATTCCGTGTATAAAATTCATGGAGTACTCAATAATTTTTTATTGGCAGCTCCGCATGAAAAATTACTGGATTTGCAGCTCGGAATGACGTAATACTGGACTAATCCATGAAAAATTAGTGTATAAATCCAAGAATAATCAATAATACCGTACCAGTAATTATAACTGAACTGACACTGGACTAGTACGGTAATAATAATAAACAGTAATAATAGTACAGTACAGTACAGTACAGTAATAATGCGGTACTGGTACAGTAAATCGTACTGATTACTCGACCACGGCTTATTCGCGTCTAAAATAAATGGAGTACTCCAGTATCATTTACTAGCAGCTCCACACGAAAAAAACCACTGGACTAATCCTAGAATAATCACTGGACTGATAATAATCTTTGGGACTTTTATTCCGTGTAGCTGATTCTCAATGACCGCCTAATGGCTTCATCAAAAAAAAATTCTCTGATACATTCATTGTCACCGATTGAAATAGGCTAATTTCGATAGGCTAATTAATAGGGTCATTTTAATAGGCTAATTTTGATAGGCTAATTTTTTAGACGCGCTTTTTTATCGCTTGACAGCTGTGGCGACGCCTTGAACGGGGCCATCATCCCCCGAACAAAGTCTTCACCGTGGCTTATACGACCAGTTCGGTGGAGTTTATTGCACGGTGATGATAGGGGAAACAAGAGAAGCTATATAAGCCGCTCAACGCGAGTCCCAATTTATTCCTTTCGACACGATTAATTTTCCTTCGAGTTTTACAAAAGCCTCGTAAATGCGCAACCTCGTTGATGCGGCGTTGGACGCGAATACGAGTCCAAAGAAAAGTAGGGTGTGCTCGGAGAATACTCTTGTACTGAGAACATTATATCGCGAGGGTTTAGTCAGCGTGGCCTTGTCTCTCGAGAATGTGCGATATATACTGATGGTGCATGATTTTCTCATCGCCTTGTAAGCGTGATTCACGTGGAAGCGGTTCTTGTTCGAGACACGATAGTGTGTCGCTGGTTCGAGTACATGTCCTCCGTGGAAGAAGGCTCTCGCTTCTTCCTATTAATTATCATTGGGGGTGTGCAAATATTCAAATTTACGAATTATTCGAATAGTTCGAATTATTTGAATAGTTCGAATCATTCGAATAGTTTGAATTATTCGAATTATTCGACACAAATCGAATTGAATAATTCAAATTGTTCGAATAGTTTAAATTACTCGAATAGTTCGAATTATTCGAATAGTTCGAATTATTCGAACAGTTCGAATTATTCGAACAGTTCGAATTATTCGAATAGTTTGAATTATTCGAATAGTTTGAATTATTCGAATAGTTCGAATCATTCGAATTATTCAACACAAATCAAATTGAATAATTCAAATTATTCGAATAGTTTAAATCACTTGAATAGTTCGAATTATTCGAATAGTTCAAATTATTTGAATAGTTCGAATTATTCGAATAGTTCGAATTATTCGAATAGTTCGAATTATTCGAATAGTTCGAATTATTCGAAAAGTTCGAATTATTCGAATAGTTCGAATTATTAGAATAGTTCGAATTATTCGAATAGTTCAAATTATTCGAATAGTTCGAATTATTTGAATAGTTCGAATTATTCGAATGATTAGAATGGTTTAAATAATTCGAATAATTCGAATGATATTCGCACACCCCTAATTATTATACATTATTATAAAGCCAAAATCTTGCGAGGAAGTTTTATTTGCTCAAGAGCGTTCAATTTGGTGCGGCGCAATTTGTGTGGAAGCTGATGGGACTTTAAAGTCCCCTTATATTGGATTAATGATTTGAATAGTTCAAATTATTCGAATGATTCGAATAATTTGAATGGTTCAAATAATTCGAATGGTTCGAATAATTTGAATGGTTCAAATAATTCGAATAATTCGAATGGTTCGAATGGATCGAATAATTTAAATATTCTATTCGAATGCTATTCGCACACCCCTAATTATTATATTGCATTATTATAATGCCAAAATCTTTCAAGGAAGTCTTATTTCCTCAGGAGCGTCTAGTTTAGTCTGACGCGATTTGTGTAAGAGCTGAGGGGACTTCGGAGTCCCCTTTGATTGGATTAAGGCCCATTTCCAACATTTTTGAGAACGGATACTGTTTTCTCGTTTCTGGTCAATTTTTAATTCAGCAGATACTTGAAATTTCCTCTAGATTGGAAAAAATCGCCTTCAACGCTTTTTTACGCGATGAACCCTAAGTTTCTGCGACTTGCCGCACCATTTTGGGCTTTATTCCCTCCTCGATTTTACGTATATCGGCCTCGACCCGGGAGAACATTAAAAAAGAGACTCTTTGCAAGAACCATAGCGACTTCGTGGCGTGGAGAGCCGTTAAAATATTATGTGAAATCCGGCGAGAATATGAAGTTAAGCCCTTAGCCTTGAATATATTTCACAGCCAGAAGTCAAAGAGAGAGAGAGAGAGAGAGAGAGAGAGAGAGAGAGAAAGAGAGAGGGAGAGAGAGAGAGAGAGAGAAAAAGGGAGAGAGAGAGAGAGAGAGAAGGAGAAAGATGGAGAAACTTTGGGATTTGATGCCTCAAAATGTTGTTGGTTTTTACGACTTTTTCCAAAGCTCGCATTATCCTATAGACGGCTTATAAATATCGTCGCATTAATATTTTAATACCCAGCGAAGATGGAGTCGCACGTGAGAGGAATCGCAAATACGCGTAACCCAATGAAAAGGAGAAAGGGTCAAGGATATGAGTAATTCCATGTCAAATCGACACAATAGTCGGATCCGAGATATTTAAAGAATAAACTTGAAAACTAGAAAAATGGTGAAATTTTAAGTTTTGAAAACTTTTTTTTTTCTTTGGTAAAACTTCGTTTTATGATGAAAGAAAACTTCTGAACAAATGACATCGAAATTAATAGGGGTCGTTCCAACTATTGGTCGATTTGACATGGAATGATCCATGTACATTTTCGAAGATCGCGTTATTACGGTTACAATTTTTTTTTTTTATCGATTTCTTTTTCTTTATTCGACGCAATGTCGTCGCTTATTCGACTTGTATTTTGTATACACTATGTAATACATTTGTGGGCCTGGTGCGGAGATCCCCGAGGTGTTGACACTTTATATTGCAATAAGGAGACCTTAAGACCCTCTCCAGCGAGAAAACGTTGAATACACATCGAGAGCTTTACTGCACGTTATATATCCAGCCCTTCTTTCGCTCTTTCTCTTTCTCTTGAAAATCCAAGAGAGAGGAAGAGTTTGCATTTTTATCGTATTATTTCTTGGTCTGTTTTTATGACTCAAGGCGCACCACACGGACTCTTTTCTTTATTCACTCCTTTATTTTCCTTCATATACACAATGATTATATAAGGGAGGAATGGTGGCAAAATGGACGCCACAAGAAGATAAAGTAGTTAGGATGCTAAGTTATTCGAATTATTCGAATTATTCGATTTATTCGAATTATTCGATTTATTCAAATTGTTCGATTTATTCGATTTATTCGAATTATTCGATTTATTCGAATTATTCGAATTATTCGATTTATTCGAATTATTCGATTTATTCGAATTATTCAATTTATTCGTATTATTCGATACATTCGAATTATTCGAATTATTCGAATTATTAGATTTATTCGAATTATTCGAATTATTCGATTTATTCGAATTATTCGATTTATTCGAATTATTCGATTTATTCGAATTATTCGATTTATTCGAATTATTCGATTTATTCGGATTATTCTATTTATTCGAATTATTCGAACCATTCGAATTATTCAAACTATTCAATTCGAAACTCGATTCGAATTATTCGATTCATTTTGAATAATTCGTAAATTCGAATATTCGAATATTCCATGAAAAATTACTATAGCAATCCAAAATCACTGGATTTGCAGCTCGAAATGTTGTAGTACTGGACTAATTCATGGAAAATTACTGTACTAATCCATGAATAATCACTGAACTTTGTTTCATCTAAAAAATACGATTTTCAACGATTAGATCGTGCGTCGAAAAATAAATGCTCAGGGGCAAAATGGGCCCCACTTTGATATTTTGTTTTGATCCAAAATTCAAGCGAATGAAGAAAAACCTTGAATAAACGTTTTCCTTCACCTCACCCATTGCCGTGCGTGAAAATTCTAGGAAAGCCCTGACTCAAGTCGGGACCTTGTCGGACTTGAACGTGGATGCCCTGTCAGGAATTGCCCGTACACCGCCAGGTTGGGTCCCGACGGGGCAATGCCAAGGTTGCCAGGCCTATTTACAATATAGCTGACCTAAGGCAACCCGTTGAGGACCTTGTCGGGCTTAAACGTGGATGCCCTGTCATGAACGGCCATAACACCGCCAGGTTGGGCCCCGACATGGCAGTGCCAAGGTTTCCAGGCTTACTTACAATATGTCTGACTTAAGGCAACCCGTTGAGGACCTTGTCGGGCTTAAATGTGGATGCCCTGTCATGAATTGCCATAACACCGCCAGTTTGGGCCCCGACATGGCACAGCCAAGATTTCCAGGCTTACTTACAATATGGCTGACTTAAGGCCAGCCGTGGAGGACCTTGTCGGGCTTAAACGTGAATGCCCTGTCATAAATTGCCATAACACCGTCAGGTTGGCCCCCGACATGGCAGTGCCAAAATTTCCGGGCTTACTCACAATATGGCTGACTTAAGGCCAGCCGTTGAGGACCTTGTCGGGCTTAAATGTGGATGCCCTGTCATGAAATGCCATAACACCGCCAGGCTGGGCCCCGACATGGCAGTGCTAAGGTTTCCAGGCTTACTTACAATATGGCTGACTCAAGGCAACCCGTTGAGGACCTTGTCGGGCTTAAATGTGGGTGCCCCGTCATGAAATGCCATAACACCGCCAGGCCGGGCCATGACAGTGCAACGCCAAGGTTGCCAGGCTTACTTACGATATGGCTGACCTAAGGCAACCCGTTGAGGACCTTGTCGGGCTTCGATCGGGCAACCCATATTTAAAGAAGTCGGTATAATTACAACAGAACCAAATCGGACCCAAATAGGGCAAAAGTATCGGAGCCCCAATTATTCAAACACGGCACTGACGAGGCAACCCTTTGAGGGCCTAATCGGGCTTCACGGGGAGTTAGTTCCGAGACTCGCCGTGAGATGTCGCATACGGCGTGCGCTCTATTCCATACGGAATATGCAAATAGTATTCTTATATAGCCGAAGTAGGAGCACGGGTTGTATTCGACACTGCAGAGTCAGGCCTCTCAGGAAGTCATGCCTCGAGGGAAGTCATACCCGCAAGCTTTCTACATAGAAATCCAATAATAATAATATTATTATTGAAATAATTCAATTTTACTGGGGCCCTGATAGGGTTTAACCATGCTTGTCATGGATTCGACATGGCAGACGTGAGGCGATTGTAAAGGCCCTCATTTCGCAACCTTTTAAGGCCCTTGTCGAAAAAGCGTGACCGTCCATTCAGGGGCCCTCTTGGGCTTCCAGTCAAGGGCCCGAAGTAAGTTAGGGAAAACCGATCGGGGCCTCAATAAAATTTACGCAGGGGTTACTCTGATATCCAAGATACTTCAACCAATCTGCTTGGCATATTTTTGCAATTGAATTTTTTGGATAGTTCAATTCTAATCGCGGTTGCATTATCCAATACCTTTTTTACGATTATGGATTTGCCCTCGGTCCCTCATTTTGCTTTGGACCTCGGATTATCCAAGTATTTTAGTAAAAGGGAGTCACTATAATACTATTACAACATGTTAAGGTGTTTTATTTTTAATACGATTTAATGACAGTTTTTGAAAAATCCTTTCAACTCTCAATAGGCAATTGTCGCGAAAATATCAAAAAATCGAGATCTGATATTACGCCAATTATAATGATTCCCTTATTTTCTGATTTCGTGTATTTTCATTTTTTCTAATAATTTTTCATGGTGTCCATTTTGCCTCCAATTCCCCTATTTATGTGTGTGCTCAAATGTAGATGTGATATCGGTATTTGACAGTGGGTCTCGCCCCCGCTTGATCTCGATTTTACTATAACGGTCGTGGACTCCTGGAACGACAAACCAGAACTCGAATTTAACGTCCGTATTCTCTCCTCCATATTTTCACAAATGCTCTCTCTCTCTCTCTTTCACGAGGAGCTCTTTTCCTCCCGCTCTGCCTTGTCTACATAATACTATAAATTTATACGTTTGCTGATATATATCGGGCGCGAATTTCACAAGAATTGCCGATTTTTCTGTGGTCAAGCCAGCCCATTCGATAGTCACCGTATCGAAAATGATATTTCGTCTCTACTGGTACCTTAAGTGCTCCCAATCTTGGCTCACAACTCTCAAACGCCAATCCCACACTCTCAACGACTCTCGGTCGGTTTTATTCTGTTTTTTATTGCAACAACCGATTTTTTCCTTATCATTAATATTCCTGTTACCTTCAGATATCAAATTTTATCGCCTTCTCGAAAAACGGAATTTTTTTTAACGGTTCCTTCGAGTAAATGAATTTGGGGGTGTGCAAACAGCATTCAAATTGAATATTCAAATTATTTGAATTATTAGAATTATTCGAATTATCCGAACCATTCGAGTTAACCGAATTATTCGAACCATTCGAATTATTCGATTTATTCGAACCATTCGAATTATTCGAACCATTCGAATTATTCGAATTATTCGAACTATTTGAATTATTCGAATTATTCGAACCATTCGAATTATTCGAATTATTCGAATTATTCAAACCATTCGAATTATTCAATTTATTCGAACCATTCGAATAATTATTTTTTGCTCTTAAACTGATCGATTACGATGAAGAAGTTATGTTGTTCTATCATATATTTAAACTATTCGAATTATCTGAACTATTCGAATTATTCGAACAATTCCCATTATTCGAACTATTCGTATTATTCGATCTATTCAAACTATTCGTATTATTCGATCTGTTCGAATTGATCGAACCATTCTACTTATTCAAACTATTTGAATTATTTGATTCGTCTCGAATAATTCGTAAATTCGAATATCCGCACACCTCTACACAAATTACATGAAAGAATGGAATTTGAGAGTCTCGATTAAGGAGATTCAGGAACTTTGTTTCTAAATTCTTTTTTCTACATTTTCAACTATTTTTGGTAATAAGGAAATTGCTTTCAGGCTCATTTTTTTGCACAAGTGCATTGACACTCTTCTTTGATGTTTAAATTTCGCATGATTTATCAAATTACATTTAGCACCATCCATTCACATTAGAGAATCAAATATCAGGAAGAGTCAATCTTCAGTCGACGTCAGAAGACTTTTCGGGGAATTATTCGAGCCTCTCGACTCATCTCTCGAAAAATTGTATCTCCTCTTTGGGCTTGAAGCTTTGTTTCCCATAAATCACGCACAAGCTCTCTCTCTCTTCCTTCTCTCATTCTTTCTGGGCTGTCCTGAGAGACTCAAACGAAGACGAAGCTCTCGCCAAGAATGGGCAGGTGCTTTGCTCTGCTTGCGCGTTCCTGTCTTGCACCCACTGTCACGCTTTGTACACTCGCAAAACTCCTCTTCTTCTTCTTATTCCTGTTCTGCTCCTTTCCTCTTATCCTTCGTCCTTACACAGCCCTTACACGCACTCGTGCAATTTTCTCCCTTCGCCTTTCCGAGTGCGTACGACGTGATATCCCTTTTCGTCCAAACCGTCCTCTTTCTCCTCTTTAAGTGCTTTTTTTATGTGGTTTCACCGTTTCGCTCTCGTCCGAACCGTCATTTTATCTTCCTCCCTCTCTCTCCCTTCTTATTCTTCATCTTCTTCTTCTTATGTCTTGGTTCCACCTTCGGTGCATCCTTTTCGATCTGGCTCGGTCCAGCTCGCGCGAATTTTAGGCTCTCTTGCGGCAATACGGCGTAATTACCGCGTCCTGTGGTTTGCCGATGACTACAGGTGGTCTTTTCGCGCGTCCGCGTGCGATTCTTCGCCTCTCGCCGGAAAGAGAGTGAAGAGGAGCGCATCAGCGTGAGTCCGGAGTCAGCTCTCGCTCGACGGGAGAGCTCACGATTCTTCCTCTTCTCCCTCAAACCCTATTTGCAAACGAAAAAGAGGAAGAAAAACGTTCCTGAAATTATATACACGAGCCAAAACTCACCAAGTGCATTTGTTCCTTGGATGCAAGCATCCTCTGTCCTTCCAAAGATATTCCATATCCGTAAAGATACACCCAGAAAAAAGGTCTAGTCGATTTAACTAAATCCTACTTAATCCAAAGAAATTTTGTTGTTTATAGGCCGGATCAATACGTCCATCATTTTATGTTCTGACGCAAAGTGTTGAACCTAAAAAAACTAGGATATCAAACGTAGACGAACTTCGAACGCTTATAGTCGGGGAGAGGAAAGTCCGTTTGTGCGAGAGAGCACCCGCCTGGTCACCACCTGGCGGATTTTTTGGGTACTGACGAATTTGCAGATATGAGCCTTCGATTCAACAAAAAAATCCATTAGATTCAACTAAATCCTACTTAATCTGAATAAATGTAGTTATTTGTAAGCCAGAAGCCAAACATGAGTGTTCGAGCATTAAACACAAAAATCCATTAGATTCAACTTAATCCTACTTAATCCAAATAAATTTTGTTATTTTTAGGCCGGACTAATACGTCCACCATCTTGCGTTTTGGCGCAAAGTGTCAAATCAAAAAAATAAGGATATCAAGCATAGACGAACTCCGAACGCTTATAGTCGGGGAGCGAAATATGAGCGTTCGAGCATTCAACACAAAAATTCCTTAGATTCAACTATGTAATTTTTTTTTTGGAACCAAAAATATGGATATGGAATTCAAATTGATAAATATATTTGTAAATAAATATTGCCCAAATTTGAATCCCGTACAAATATAGTTGACGGGAGAAAATTTTCGTTTAATTAACTAAAAATTGATCAAATTAACGATTATAGAAATTTTTCGTTTAATTAACTAAAAATTGATCAAATTAACGATTATAGTAAACTAGATCTCTTTCTAGATCTATTTCGGGGTGCAACAAGAAATTTGCCGACAATTTGAGTTATGCACTGATTGTGAGCATCCTTCGAGCGAATCCTCCGAGCATTTGACCCTCGGACTCCATCATCCCCAAGAATTCCTCCGATTTTTATTTCCAGCTAAAAACAGTATTGGAACTGAGCATCGAAGGTCGAATAAGGAGCTAATATTGAGTCTGGGATGCATCAACTAGCAGAAAATCGTGGACTCGCTTGTGAGCATCCTTCGACCGGCAAAACTGACTACCGATCGTTTTTAATACACATTACGAGGCACGGGGTCTATTCAACGACCCAGAAAATATGTAGTTGCCTAGAAGAACGAGAAAAAAAGAGGGAGGCGTGGTTCTGGTGCTCAAACGTTGCTTCGCGCTCGTTCACGAAGATGAACGAACTCCTTAGTTCGGTATATACAAGCTTCCAAAGTAGGCATATTACCTATGGAGAATGATCACTATTTTATTTATTTCATCTCTTCCGAGAATAGTTAGTCGGACCGAAATAATCGAGGCTCATTTCGGATTTCATTGCGAATGGTAAAATGCCCGGCACGAGAATTATTTTTTATTTTCCATAGGCCAAAGAACTAGGCTCTGAACTGCCACTCAAATTTTTCAAAATGTTGTTCTGCAAGCTAAGTCGTTTGGAATTATTTCTGATAATTCAGCCAGGAGTGTGCGAATTCTCGAATTTACAAATTATTCGCGACAAATCGAATAGAATAATTCGAATCCAGTTTTTAATCGAATAATTCGAACTATTCGAATAATTCAAACTATTCGAATAATATGAACTATTCGAATAATTCAAACTATTCAAATAATTAAAACTATTCGAATATCTCAAACTATTCGAATAATTCATACTATTCGAATAATTCGTAAATTCGAGTATTCGCACACTCCTAAAAACATTTGAATAGTTCGAATAATTCGAATAGTTCGAATAATTTGAGGTTTATTGAGGTTTATTGAGGTTTCGCACACTCCTAAATACATTTGAATAGTTCGAATAATTCGAATAGTTCAGATAATTCGAATAGTTCGAATTATTCGAATGGTTCGAATAATTCAAATAGTTCGAATTATTCGAATAGTTCGAATAGTTTGAATAGTTCGAATAATTTGAGGTTTATTGAGGTTTATTGAGGTTTCGCACACTCCTAAATACATTTGAATAGTTCGAATAATTCGAATAGTTCGAATAATTTGAATAGTTCGAATAATTCGGATAGTTCAAATAATTCGAATAATTCGAATAATTCGAATAGTTCGAATGATTCGAATAGTTCGAATAATTCGAATAGTTCGAATAATTCGAATAGTTCGAATAATTCGAATAGTTCGAATAATTCGAATAATTCGAATACTTTGAATAATTCGAATAGTTCGAATAATTCAAGTAGTTCGAATAGTTTGAATAGATCGAATAATTCGAATGGTTCGAATAATTCGAATTCCGAATCGGACACGATCTGAACCCAAGATCAACTTGATCACAACTCGAGCTCTACCTGATCTCAATTTTTAAAAAGATTTTCGTCCAGGTATTATTACTAAAAACGATGAAATATTTATTTGGCTATTCGGTGAGGACGAGAGAATCTGTACGTAAACCGCGAGAGGAACGATCGTGTAACGTTGGTGGAAGGGTGGAAGGCAGTAGAAAGATCGTTCGTTGGTCGGCCGGGGATAACCGATTTCTCGGGGCGTTTTCTTCTCGTACTTTTCGCAAGGGCGATGCATATACTTGGCAGAGGCAAAGTTGCGATAATGGCTGGTCTCAGTGGAGACCCTGAAGAGAGTCTGCCTCGTTGAATGTGCCGGCCAAGAAGCATTACTTTCGCTCCGAGAAAACACCGTACCGCACGAGGCAAGCTCTTCAAGGTGGCTCTTCAAGAAGCTACGCTGGCGATTCGCCTAACAAGAGTGCGAGAGCGCTGTGGAGAGAGAGGAATTTTTCCTCATTGAAAATTGAGCGCGTAATCGGAGACTCGCTCGCTCGAGGAATAACTCGGCGACGCATTTGCGCTAGTGACGTTTTATATCAACTCGAGAAGGCGAGATATGAACGTAAAACGATATAACGCACCCGAGTTTTCAACGCACGCGAACCAAAAGGCGCGAGTCAACGTGTAATCGGAGATTCCGCGATTCGTGCTTGCGTAGTTTATGAGCAAATAAGTGAAACTGGTTTTTGACAGTGGAAAGAGAACGAGAAGAGGGAAGTCAGTGAAGAGGGATCGAAAATGAGTCGCAGTAAGTTTCGAAAAATCTGACATGCGCGGCGATCGGTTAAAGAGGTATTCTCTGGTCTAGAATTTTGGAAAAGTCATATTTTTTGCATATTATTAAAGTTTAGACCTTTAAGAATATATCCTCGAAAGGAAATTTTTTGATTCCCATAATTTACAGAGTTATTGCTATTTTAGTGACGCAGCAGCTGCACTCGTCACCTCGGAGCAAATCGAACTATAGACGTTCGACCATTGAACTATAGGCGTTCGACCATCAAACTATAGGCGTTCGACCATCGAACTATAGGCGTTCGACCATCGAACTATAGGCGTTCGACCATCGAACTATAGGCGTTCGACCATCGGACTATAGGCGTTCGACCATCGAACTATAGGCGTTCGACCATCGAACTATAGGCGTTCGACCATCGAACTATAGGCGTTCGACCATCGAACTATAGGCGTTCGACCATCGAACTATAGGCGTTCGACCATCGAACTATAGGCGTTCGACCATCGAACTATAGGCGTTCGACCATCGAACTATAGGCGTTCGACCATCGAACTATAGGCGTTCGACCATCGAACTATAGGCGTTCGACCATCGAACTATAGGCGTTCGAACATCGAAGTATAGGCGTTCGACTATCGAACTCAAAACTACTTTTTTTAACACATTTGACCTGATATTTCAAGTTCAACTCAACTGATTCACTTCAGATTTTTTCACCAATCTTCAATTTCTAGCTCTCTATCGCCCCTACTATCAAAAGTATTTTTTTTTACTATTATAAAAAAATTAAAAACTGAAAAAAGTCGAAACACGCGTTTTTTGTTCAGACAGCCGCCATTTTGCGATGTTATTTTTTTAGGTTATCTTTGAAAGTAGATGCTATAATAACATTTTTACTAATGAAAAATATTTTTTTGAGTTTTGTATCGGATGACAAGATAGGCTACAATCGTGTCAACCACCTCTTTTTTTACCCCCAACTTTACCAGTCTATGATTTATTTCCTTTTCATTTTTTTTCCTTGAAAATTTGATTGTTTTATTGTCAAAATATTAATAAATATGTTGTAAACAAAAAGAATAGTGAAATTAGTTTTTTTTCCAAATGTATGTTTCTGTACCAGAATACCGTCTTAACGAAAATTCGACAAGAATCTTTGCGAGAGTTTCTCGCGTGTTGAACCATTTTTCTTATTATCATCACTGTATAATTTGTATTTATAGGTCAGTAGATATTTGTAACGACAAATTGCTCACTGGCATGAAACAGCTATTAATGATGAATCAAAAAGGCAAAAAGAAAGCATTGAGGATAATTGCCAACGGAGAGTAATGAAGCTGAAGTACCAGAGTCGTAAGTCGAGGGCAAAATTTGTACTTTGAATTTTATGGACGAAACAACGGGGACAAAAAAACAAGCTTCGGCGCTACAAAAAACGGGACGAGTAGTTTGGTCCATTAGTGCTGTATTTATGCTGGTCGAATCTACAGAACAAAGTTTAAAGAGACAAACCTGCAATTAAAGTGTAATATATAGTCTTGGAGGTGGGGGCAAGTCAATCGAGAATTGAGGTTCCAAAAATCATTTTCAAACGCTCAACAAATGAGACTAGTGCACCCTAAAATCGATCTCAATGGGAATTCCCAATTCCTACTGAGTTTAGAACGAATTTTCAATTTACAGAAAAATGACTAGGCTTCAATTCGCGCCATTAACTAATCTAAAAAGTCGGTGCGTAGAGAATCCAAGGAACAAAGGAGCTGGAAATCATCGAAATTACTCCCAAACCGCGGACATTATTCTTCTGAGCCGCGCCCTTGCCAAGGGTGGGTTAGAAACCGTGCTAAAATTATCTTACATGTTACATTACACGCAAAAGTTAGGGATAATTCCTAAAATTTCGTTTTAGGAATTCCTAAAATTTAACTTCAGGGATGATTCTTAAAATTTGATTTTAGGGATGATTCCTAAAACTTAGTTTCAGAGATGATTCTTAAAATTTGATTTTAAGAATGATTGATAAAATTTAGTTTCAGGGATGATCCCTAAAATTAGAGGTGATTTCTAAAATTTAGTTGTAAGGATTATTCCTAAAACTTCGTTGTAGGGATGATTTATAAAATTTAGTTTTATGGATGATTCCGAAAATTCAGTTTCAGAGATGATTCTCAAAATTTAGTTTTAGGAATGATTGATAAAATTCAGTTTCAGGGATGATCCCTAAAATTTAGTTTTAGGGATATTTTCTAAAATTTCGTTTTAGTAATTATTCTTGGAATTTGGTTGTAGGTATGATTCCTAAAATTTAGTTTGAGGGATGATTCTTAAAGTTGAGTTTCAGGAATGATTCGTAAAATTTCGTCTTAGGCATAATTCCTAAAATTTGGTTTTAGGGATGACCCCTAAGACTTAGTTTTAGGCATTATTCCTGAAATTTAGTCGTAGGGATGATTCCTCAAATTTAGTAATAAGGATGATTCCTAAAATTTAGTTTTAGGGATGATTCCTAAAATTTAGTTTGAGGGATGATCCCTAAAATTGAGTTTTAGGGATAATTCCTAAAATTAAGCTATAGAGATGCTTAATAAAATTCAGTTTAAGAAGTGATTCCGAAAATTTAGTTTCAGGAATGATTCCTAAAATTTAGTTTCCGGAACAATGTCTAAAATTCAGTTCTGGGGATGGTTCCAAGAATTTAGTTTTCAGAATGATTCCTAAAATTTTACTTTAGAGATCATTCTTAAAATTTAGTTGTTGGGATGATTTATAAAATTTAGTTTCAAGGATGATTCCTAAATCCAAGCTTTATAGATGCTTACTGAAATTCAGTTTGAAGGCCGATTCTAAAAATTCAGTTTCAGGGATGATTCCTAAAATTTAGTTTCCGGAATAATTCCTAAAATTTAGTTTTCGCGGTGATTCCTAAAATTTAGCACTAATTTGACAAAGTGTTCAGCGTTTCCTCCTCAAAAGTGGGGCAGTTGCGCGCTTAGCTTCTTTTTTTTAAATAAGAAAAGAGCGGGAAGGCCTCCAATTTGCGCTTCCCGCAGAGATATTTGATCCAGCTTATCGACACCGCACACACTTTGCGGCGAGATCGCAAAAGCTGATCGACGTGCAAAGATCGCATTCCGAGGCACAAGAAAGGGTGAGATTGAGGAAGGAAGAGGGAGAGAGCGAGAGAGAGAGAAAGCGAGAGCGAGAGAGAGAGAGAGAGAGAGAGAGAGAGAGAGAGAGAGAGAGAGAGAGAGAGAGAGAGAGAGGGCGAGAGCGAGAGAGCGAGAGCGAGAGCGAGAGAGTGAGAGCGAGAGCGAGAGAGATGAAGAGGGAGAGGGAGCGGAGGGGGTGAGTGAAGGAGGGGGAGAGTGAGGGAGGGAGGGGAGGAAGAGAGAGAGGGAGAGGGAGGGAGAAAAATATTCTTATTCGAACTGGCACGTACCCCCCCCCCCCCACAGAAATTTATATATTTTTAATATACGCAAAATATATGTGGATATATTTCGAATATATGCACATATATTTTTAATCCACACATATATGCAACTTATATGAGAGATAGGTGTGGTTTACATATATCTCTCATATATTCTACATATATTCTTAATATATGCTGATATATTTGCAACATATATGAGAGATAGGTGTGACTCACATGTATCTCCCATATATTCTACATATATCCTCAATATATGCTGCCATATATGCAACATATATGGTAACATGACTAACTAACTAACATAATATTTATTTAATTATTTAAGTTCATTGTGTTAACACTTTTCATTATTATTTACATCATAATGTTTATCCCGCGAGAACAAGCGATCGGGCGCCTGCCACATGTTCGTAACGTATAGGCAGCGTCGCGATAGTTTCCAGACTCGCCGCGAGATGTCGCGGAGCGGCATCCGCTGAACCCCCATACGGAGGATGCGACGAGTATGCTTATAAAGGCGGGCGCGAGAACGGAATATTAACAGAAGTCCGGCGTAAATGAAGCCATATAAGGAGTTCTTGCCGGCTTCTCATGAACTCGTACTTTTGTATTTGATTCTCCTAGAGAATTCCCGATTTTTCGGAAATTTCTTCACGGGTATCGCATATTCAACCCACATTCGGAATGTATGCAACCCATTTTTCAACTATATTTGGAATACATGCAACATATATTTAATCTATATTTCAGATGTATGCATCACATATATAAAATATATATTGTATGTATGTGTCGTACATTTTACATATATCTAAAATATATTTCAAATATATTTAACATATATCTGAAATATATTTTAAATACATTTAAGATATACGTACATATGCGAAAAGCGGCAAAATCTATCCAAATAAAAATATTACACATCTGTAAAAAATATATTTTAAATACATTCATTTATATACGGTAATTATATTTTGAATATATTTCGTACGCAATTTTGCATATATTTTAAATATATAAATTTCCGTGTGGGACGCCATATATAATATAACCATATGTGCTTTTTCCGTATAAATCCGACAGGCGTGAAACAAGGAAAAAGAGAATCAACGACAACAAAAAGGATACGGAAAAACATGCACCGCAAAGCACAAATATCGCGTAATACTATGGAAGCGTGAACACACGCGCGGAACCTTACGAGAAAAGATGCACGTGGAATATAATACATACACGCGAACGATAAATTATTTTTCTCATATGCTTACACACGTATATTCTACGCATAAGTACATGTGTGTGTGTGTGTGTGTGTGTGTGTGTGTGTGTGCGTGTGTGTGTGTGTGTGTGTGTGTGTGCGTGTGCTTGTGCGCGAAACAACGCATGTTGCGGCCTCGGACGACTTTCACGATTCTCGCGGGTTCATCCGTGTTTATCTCGTACATTATGTATACAGGGGAAGTGGGGGCAAAATGGACAGTGGAGGCAAAATGGACACAATCGAGGATTGTTGAAAAAAATAAAAAAATAAGAATATGGCGGAAAAGGTATCCACGCAAAATGATATCCAAATTTGTAATTTTCGTGACAATTTCTTGTGGAAAATTAGAAATGTTGTTCAATTGTCATCCTCGTCGCATTGAAAAAATAAACACCCCAACATATAATTAATAAATATTGAATAAGCTCAGTAAAAATAATCCAAATCAATAGACTGAATAAACTATACGTATAAACTATAAAAATGAACTGAATAAGAAAATATTAGATAATGAATCTACGATTAAAATTAAATTTCGCCAAAAATTTATTTAAAAAAATACGCTAAGCAGCTTGGAATATGATTTTGGATATTAACGTTTTTCCTTGTTTACTTGAATTTTCGTGAAAAAACAAAATCTCAGGATCCTCGAAAAAAATGAAAATCAGAAAAATCATAAAGCTAGCGGATTTTCATTATAATTGACGTTAGTATACCTAAATAAACCCACTAAACTTAGAAAATTTGTTCTAAATTGTCATTCTCATCGCAGTAAAGAAAACATTCCAACATGCTAATAAATATTTAATATTCATAAATATTGAATGAACTAAATCAACTATACAAATAAACTATAAACTGCAAGCTATAAATACTACTATTGGCTATAAATGCAACTACGATTCAAACCACACTGTAAAAAATGTTTTTCAATTAAATATATACTTGTTATTGAAATTTCATATTTTTTTGTACATTCAATTCCAATAACAAATATGAAATCGAAATTAAAAGACATCGATTGAAAAATTAACAATTCGAACTTAAATTCAATATTTGTATAGTGAAATTAAGAAACTAAACTCTGAAAATTAAATTTTTCATTGGAACATCACGAAATTTATTGGGATATATTACTGCATACATGTATACGAAATTTAATATACCGTACATGGATAAAAACTTAATTTTTTCAATGAAGTTTTAACAAAAAATTTTCACAGTGTGAATTTCACCAAAAATTTAATTACAAAAATAAACCAAGCATATTAGTGCAAGTATTTTCGATATTAAAGTGATGTGAGAAGCGAAGAAAATAGTTTTTTCAATGTTTTTCGTCGTTTGCTTGAATTTTCGATAAAAAAACAATATTTAAGGTTCGCGAAAGTAAAAAAAAAAATCAGATAATTAGCGAATTATCATTGTAGGTTACGTTAATATACTTGAATAAACTCAGTAAACTTGTTTGAAAATTGTCATT
>CAMPGC010000198.1:0-29980 GCA_946863875.1 Alloplasta piceator
TCAAAAGGAAAAAACGGAACCCCCATAGGATCACTTTGTTTTCCGTCCGGTATCGAGTTGAAATTGAAACCATATACTCAGGTCTACGGTCCCTTGAAGCTGCGAAAAAAAATCGAACTTCTAAGTTAACGTAAAAAAAAAAAATACGGCCGTTTACGCCGCAAAAAACGTATATTTCGACACTCTCAAGAGAATCAAAATTTGTAGGGTAGTTTCCGTTGACCTAGAACTATGAAATTTTGGCAAGTAATACCGTCTTATACTGCAAGTATAGGGAAAAATCTGAAAACTATACATTTGTAATTAAATCGTGAAAAATATAGTCTTTATATCACTCAGTACAATAATGGACGCTTTTACGTCCGCAAGCGGACGTGAAAACGTCCATATTGCACCTCGTGATATAAAATATCGTACATCACTCGGCGTAATCAATCATCGAGGTTAAGCATATTTACTTCCAATATATTTATTTATTCGAATCCACTGTCATCCGGAAACAGGCGGTGATGAAAAGTGGATATTTAACACTTTGCGTCGAAACGCAAGATGGTCGAATCCGAAAAGGATTCCCATGAAAAAGGGTCTTTTTTCTTTTACCTTTTCCTAATAAAAAGACGAAGTTTTACGATATTTTAAACTTCATATGTGTGACATTCAGGAGAAATATTATTTTACATTTAAATTTTACATTTCTATATGTATTCAAAGATTAAAAAGTTAAAAAATATTGTGTAGATATATTAAAAAAAAAAAATTATTTGTTTCAAATACATATTTGCTCAGTTTGAGAAAAAATTAAATAAAAATCTATCAAATCGCAATGCATTTCCTACTAGGTACATTGAAATAAAAAAATATCGTCGAAATGAATAGAGTTGGAGGCTGGCCTCCAACTAAAAAAAATTATTTTAGCTTGACCAGGATTTATGATTAAATGGATTAGATCTTTGTTCTGGGTGTGTCCTCTCGTATCTCTCTTTCCTCCATTCCAGTCTGGAGTACTTTTTTTTTAAAATATGAAGTCATTTGTGGACGCAAAAATTATTTTCAAGCAGTAATAGTTCAAGTAATAAATAAATAAAGTTCAATTAATAATTCAAGTAATAAAAGTATTTTCATGCACGATATTCATATTTAAACTACGAAAATAAACAACTTGCGAGACAATTTAGTTGCAGAGTTGCTTTCCAGTAAATTTAGGGGAATTCAATCAGATTTTCTGATTTTCTGGCAATTAATTTTAGCCAAAGGTAACGGTTTTCGGATTTTTTCATAAACATACAGATCAGAACTGTGGGTAGAAACAGCTGTTTTCGTCAGAGCAACAAAAGTCGATTATAAGAAAGAAGATACATTACAGATGCATTTCATAAGAAGAATGGAGCCAGATAAAAGTCAAGTAAAAAACTGAGAACATGGTGCGGATTAATATTATTATTATTATTATTATTATTATTATTATTATTGAATGAACGGCTATCTTTGTATTATGGGCCACGCATTTAACTTCAATACGATAATTGGATAGAAAAAAAAAATTTTGATCCCTCGATGTGGGGGAATTGTATATCCTCGATGCGAGTATAAACGTAGAAAACGAGAATGATGTTTGAAAATCCCATTGAGCGGGAGCGAAAAACACACGTCGAGAGCTTTCGAACGAATTTATCAGCTGTCAGCTCTGTTCTGTGGTATCATCGGTGCTTTAGAGAGAGAGAGAGAGAGAGAGAGAGAGAGAAAGAGAGAGAAGAAGGAGGGGGGAGAGAGAAAGATAGAGATAGAGAGTCGAAAGAATGAACGAAAGCATCAGGGATTGAGCGAATGATGATTGGAGGTTTGCCACTGTATTGAATGCTCGCTGGGGTGATTTCTGCCCAGAAGAGAGAGAGAGAGAGAGAGAGAGAGAGAGAGAGAGAGAGAGAGAGAGAGAGAGAGGGAGAGAGAGAGCGCGATAGGGGTTGAAAAATTGTGTCATGTGTATATATGAGAACTGTCATACCACCGCGAAAAACGACAGTCGAACGTAATCTGTGGTTAACTCGGCGTCGACGACCGTATCGTCTCTCAATTTTTTAAGCCGTTTTCATTTAATTTTTTTTTTCGCCGTTTTTTATAAAAATATTTTTCTCTCCATTTTACGTTTTTATATCGGCAGTTTTCAATGTTTTTCATTCAGCTCGCTTGCAGCGTATATATCTCGATTATATGAGAGTAGAGTTAACGCTTTGATAAAAATAGACGTATCATAGTTTAACATCGCCAAATATGTACGCACAATTTTAGAGAATAATCAAACTGAAAAATCAGCACAATTTTAATGGAAAAAATGATGGAAAAGTAGCTGCTGATTATTCGATGCTTCGATATTATTGGAATTCGTATTTTTAATTGGTGCGGATTTTTGTTTTTAACTCTGCGGATTGATTTCGCTGGAAAAATCGATGTTTGAGCCAGTTCGAAGTTAAGGGGGTCGAGTCAGCGTCAAAGCGCCGATTTTCGAACATAAAAGCGATTTCGAGTAAATACTGGCTTAACTTCCTTCAATTCATTTAATACCACTCCGTTGCTCGAACAAATTAAACAACTTGGTGCATCTAATGTTTAACTTACATTTGGTCGCAATTGGAACGAAATTCCTTGGACAAAGTATCCCTTGAGAGTCTGCCATTCGCGAAACTTATTACACTGCCCAACGAGATCGTTATTTTCAATCGTATATATTTACCATTTTATCGTCATTTCCGATTATTGTTCTCCATAAAATTTCGGGCAATGGTTATTAATTCCAAAGTCCTTGGCGAGTTTTCTTATTCTCCGGAGAGACTTAGATCCGTTCTGACACTTGGTTTCCTTGTTGCGGACTCCCGCAATGCCAATTGCACGTTTCAGCGTGGACAAGCAAAAGAGTAAATGGCTCAAACCTTCCGGAACTATGGCGAGGAATACTCGTTTTTTAATGTCTACGCTTCGCATGATTATATATGGGGCATTCCATCCCAAATCGGACAGTTTGAAAAACTTTTTTTTATTTCCTCAATTTTTTAATTAATTAATTTAATTAATTATTTTATTTAATCAATTAATGCAAAATGATTTAAAAAATACTATACAGTAACAAAAATTGGTATTCATAATAATTTATAAAGAACAAAAAATTTTAATTTTCCAAAATCGAAAAAAATAGTAGTTATTGAGATCCCACGATCGGACTAGTCTTAAAAATTGTTGAATAGATAGATGTATGAAACAAAAAATGAAAAAAAAACAATCAGAAATGACATTCACTTTTAAAAACGCGATTTAACATTGAAAACTCAAAAAAACTCATTCAAAAGCACCTCGAATATTTTTGTTGTATTTTTTTTTCTGAAAAGGCCATAAAAAACAAAAATTTTGAAAAACAAACTTTCAATTTGGACCATTATTGAAGATGTTATGACCAAAATACCAAAAAAGAGCGGTTTTTTCGTTAATTCAATATCTTTTGAACGGGCAATAAAAAAAATTTCAAAATTTAACAGGAAGGGTCTTTTGATGGGTACTCAAAAATATAAAAAAATTGAGGAAATTAAAAAAAAAAGTTTTTCCAACTGTCCGATTTGGGATGGAATGCTCCATATATATCTATATTGGTTGACCAAACTGCAATCGTACCGTTCCTGGTACCGATCCGTGGACCATCATCCCAGCAGTTATGTATACCATACTGCGTGTACCCATAACCCCAAAATCCCATATACAACAAACTTCGATTAAAACAGAATCTACAGTAGGAAGTAGCACTTGGGAAAACTTTGATGGCCAAAGTTACAAAGGGGGCTTGTTTTCTCTCTCTCTCTCTCTCTCTCTCTTTCTCTCTCTGTATCTCTCTCTATTTCGACACCTGATTAATAGAAGGGCGTAACATCATATTGTGCGGCTTTTTTAGTGTGGCTAACGCCCTTTCGTTCGCAATAAACCATTGTAAACCGCACGTACGTGAAAATGCTGGAATTCACATAACCCCACAATTGTATACGTAAAAAATTTGCAATATAGGTCATTGCATTATAAATAATATTTATTCATGAATGTGCAATTTCGTTCGGGCCAGTGGGAAATAGAATGAATCCTTTTTGAGATTTCATATTACAAACTATATAATCGAGTTGGGGAAACAGAACGCGATGGACGAAATTGACCGTATCAAATTATGAAAATCAAATACAACTTACAATCGAGTCGAGTAAAAGACACGACATTCGGTAGTTCTAGACGGAATATGGCCAATTTATGTTTCGCCATTCGAGAAAAGTTTTTTGTAATTCCTGATTATACGGATTCGAGACAATTTTGATTGAATATTTTCATAAAATATTAAAAAATAAAATGCGTTTTATCATGTTAATGTTGGCATTTTTATAATGCAACGGAGATAGTTTGTCTTTTAATTGAATTACTTTTGAGGAATTTATGAAGGGAAAATAGTTCAAATCTTTTTGGGAGTCTCCTCAAAACTACTTGGATCTTAAATGCGTAAGAAATGCTTGGGTAATGTCAAAAATGAAGAATTATTTCTTTTCGTTGAGTTTCAACGATCCAAATTTTATCATCATTGCTTCGTGCTAAAGGTTGTGAAAATTTGGCAATGAGACAATTTTCAACATTGGTTTAAAAAAAAAGCTATGGTCGATACTTCGAGAAATAATATCCGAGCTACAAATACTATAATGATAATTAAATGGATTGATTATAAATTATTATAATTAATAATAATAATTGTTAATAAATTTGATAAGTTAATAAAAAGCCGTGCAAAAATAATTTTGGCTGTCCTGTATGAGAATCTCCGTTTCGAATTTTGATACTTCAGTCCGAAATATTTGTTATCCAGTGAAAAGCATTTTGGCGATCTGTTTATTTCAAATATTTTTGCAAATTATCAATGAAGAAAATTATCATTTTTTCCAACTTATTTTATATTCGATCAAAAACACCAAAAAACTTATGATCGTTGGGACGTCATCAAAATCTTTTTTTTTTCAATTGACAGTATTGTCCTTTGTGCATTTAGGGGCACAAATCCTTAAGGGGTTATACGCAGTCAGGAGGTCGAAAAAACCGATTTTTTAAGAATCTTTTCTGGAAAAACATTTTCATTTATGAACGTAAAACTTTATATACATATTTTTGTACCTTTCAACTTAATTTTAAAATTTTTATTTAAAAAAAATGATTCTTGAAGCCGCTGCAGCCGATCTCCTGGAGGTCCTCTAAAAAAAGGAGTCTTACGGTAAGCATGATTTCTCTTGATTGGATCATCCAAAACAAAAAATAAAAAAAGATTTCATTAATGTAAGGTATAATCTAGTATCTAATCGAAGGAAAAAGCAAAATACTTATTTTCAACGAAATGGCGGCTTTAAAAAAAATTTCGCTTTTTGATGATAATGTTTGTCTTAAATTGTTTATAAAATGGAAAATATTCATCAGTAAAAAAAACCTTTGATTAATCACTAAAAATATATATTTATAAGTCTTGTGTGAAAATTTGAGACTGATCGGTTAGGTCGTTTCTGGGGAATCTTGCTCACCGACTTTAAAAACTCAGTTTCGAGAAAAACTCGTTCAAAGTTTAAAAGCACTTTACATATAGTAATTAAAGGTTTACAAAGATGTCAATAACTTCGAAAATATTTGTCGGATCGACATGAAGTTTTCTGTGTATACATGGTGTTAAGCAACTAGACACTTGACTAGGTTCACCGTGTAGAAGACGAAAAATTAGCTTTTTTAAAAATTGTTATACGATAACAATTGGCTTAGTTATTAATGTTTGAAGCTGAGACCAATCGCGGCTAGAATCTGGGAGAAATGCTACTGGTGATTTCTCCTAGATTCTAGCCGTCATTGGTCAATTTTAAAAACATTAATAACTAAGCCAATTTTTATCGTACAAAATTTTTTAAAAAGGCTATTTTTTTGTCTTGGCGCGCTCTACACGGCGAACCTAGTCAGGTTATCAAGTTGCTTAACATCCTGTATACTTCAATACATGTACATTACAAAAATAAAGTAATAAATTCGACTTTTTGAAAATTCTAACTGCGTATAAACCCTCAATGGAGATCCTAAAAAAATGTTCCAACAATTTTTCATTACGCGAACCAATCCTTAGAATTTACTTAAAAAAAAAAAACCCAATTCCGTGGCATTTCGATGACGCAAATAAACTTCAATATTCTGAAAAAACAAACAACCCTTGATTGTCGAAGCCGGAAATTAATTGAAAAAAATTGGGCGAGGGTGGACAAATTTGATGCATATACGTGCATTCCACTGGGAGTTGAAGAAAATATGGTGGTATCTTTCGACGGAGTATTTCTTCATTCTACCCACAATGTCTCTCTCTTTCTTGATGGGTGGGTCGAAAAAAAAAGTTGGTCAACGAGGTCACGCTTCGTGGTCGCATTAGAGGGCGAAAGAGCGAGAAAGGAACGCGACAGGTGCACCAGATGAGTTTACCGTGTCACGTTTTCGTTGCGGAGAACACTGAAATACCTCAAATTAAGAATACGTCGCATTCGTATAAACATTTCACTTTTGTATTGCCCCGGAGTCCAGCAGAGGGTGCAAGACACACTCGCACCAACGGAAGTTTCGATGGAAACTGGTTTTTCCAGCGCCTTTTTTTTTTAATTTCCTCTTATACATCATCCTTAATTAATTTACCATTCACGTTTACGCTCGCCATTTCGCGATATCTTCAGTGCAACATCGCCCCTGGCACGCAGCAGGTGCTCGCAATATTTCTTCTCTTCCCTATCTTAGCTATAAAATTTATAAGCATTCCCTCGGGGTTGCTGCAAAGCCCTTTTTTTTCTTAATCAACTTCCAGCATTATCATTTAATTTTAACAATACTCCGATCGGCTTTCTTTCGTTAAAACGAAGCTTTCTTCACAATGAAGTGCCAAATAAGGTTTACTCTCACAGTTTATGAATTCTACTTCACCGTCAACGAGGTTTGAAACATTTTCTCAAGATAATTTAAAAAAAAAACCCTGCAAATTGGACATTTGCGCATTGCTTCTTCGTATTTATCCATAGTTCACACAGCTTCCTTCATTACAAAGTATGGCGATCAAATTTGGCTCCCTCATAAAGAAAGCGTTGTTAACTATCGAAAAACATGACAATGTGCGAATTTGCCAAATTCTTTCAAATTTACTTCTTGCCGCGTTTACTTTTAGCCAAATTCAATAGCGGATAACCTTGATCACTATTTTGTATGTGTACAAAATTTCAGTACAATATCTCGGAAATAGCCGAAATTAGAGTACGCTATTTTTCGAAAAAAACCAAAACTTGATAAAATTTTAATCATTCGATCGATTTTCGCTAAATTCAATAACAAACAACCTTAATAGCTATACTAATTCGGTACAAAGTTTGAGTCCAATATCTCAAAAATTGCAGAAGTTAGAGCGTTTGAGTCATTTTTGCAAAAATGAAAATCTCTATAAAATCTGAACACCCGTTATAATTGAAACAAAATTTTTTCATAATAAAGCGCAGTTTGTGTTCGACAAGTGTGCCAAATTTCAGCTCGATATCTCGAAGCGTTCTCGAATTATTAATTATATTTACATCTGAAAATCAGGATACACATACATTAGGGTGGGCCGAAAATCCGCTTTTTTTTTTAAATTCTTTTAGCAATACCGAAAATATTGTTTATTACGCTACAAAAAAAATCTGTGTGAAGGGAAAAAAAATTGAGTCAACATCCTAGGCTCGCCCAAGTTCGTTAAAGTTCAAAGTGTTGAAAAAAAACTTTTTCTCGGCTTATTTTTATTGGAAATTTAATTCTCTACAAAAAAGGTCCTTATATCCAATCATGTAGGATCGATAGTTTCTAAGATAATTGCTGTTTTATTGAAAAATTTGTCATTTTCCTCTATATTTATACTTGTTATGGGTAAAAAAATATTTGAAAATCTTATTTTATAGGAAATTCGATTCTCTACAAAAAAGGTCCTTGTATAAAATCATGTAGGATTGATGGTTTCTAAGATAATTGCAAATTTACTTAAAAATGGTCATTTTTCTTTCTATAAATATTTTTCCTATGAAAAAAAAATTTCCTTCCATTTTATTATTATTATTTTTTTTTAGTACTGACGATGTGACGTCAGTACTCGCAGTGAATTCGAAACACAGCCTAATTGTAAGTCCAAACAAATGTTGGATGTTCTCTTCGTGAAATCGTAGCGCCAGAGGTAAAAATGTTGCGAACTTTAGGGAAAATCGGTTCCATATGCTCCAAGGTCGCGATAGCGAGTCTTTTTACATACGACGCGACCTCTGCTTGTAAAAGCAGAACTACAGAAAGAGTCATAGATGAACCCGGCCATTGAATGAACTCACAGGAAATGTTACTTACGGAAAACGTAGCCAAATTGTAATTGTTATTATCAAAAAATCTGTTTGGAAGAATAAAAATTGTTACAGTAAGCGACAATTTCAAAATATACACATAATATTGAAGTAAATAGACTTGGCGATTGCTTTCGTAGAGAATGTATTAAAAAGGGAAGGTAATTTTTTTTTCTTCATAGGAAAAATATTTATAGAAAGAAAAATGACTATTTTTAAGTAAATTTGCAATTATTTTAGAAACTATCAATCCTACATGATTTCATATAAGGACTTTTTTTTATAGAGAATTAAATTTCCTACGAAATATGGAGTATATCAATTATTTTTTAACCATAAAAAATGTAAATATAGAGGAAAACTACAATTTATTTACAAAATTGCCATTATCTTAGATACCATCAATCTTATATGAATTCATATAAAGACCTTTTTTTGTAGAGAATTAAATTTCCTATAAAATAAGTAGTGAATCAAATATTTTTTTACCCATAACAAGTTTAAATACAGAGGAAAATGACAAATTTTTCAATTAAACAGCAATTATCTTAGAATCTATCGATCCTACATGATTTGATATAAGGACCTTTTTTTGTAGAGAATTAAATTTCCAATAAAAATAAGCTGAGAAAAAAAAAATTTCAACACTTTGAACTTAAACGAACTTGCGCGAGCAGAGGATGTTGACTCAACATTTTTTCCCTTCACACAGATTTTTTTTGTAGCATAATGAACAGTATTTTCGGTATTGCTAAAAAAAATTCCAAAAAGCGGATTTTCGGCCCACCCTAACATACATACACACATCAACAAACACACATACACGAAAAAAAAATGTTCACGAAACCAAAATCTCCTTTATGAGGAGGCAAAAATAAAATTCTCTGGTTAACGACAAGAGTACAAAGATGACTTGCGCAATATCCTCGAATTTTTCATGGTATTTAATTATCGAAAATGTGAATAATTTCTGCTTGTATATATAATTGAAAAAATGCGCAAAGATTTAATTCATCACTTTGGCAAAGTTATTTTCCCTCTAGCGATGCGCGCTTGAGGTCTTTTGAATTATACAAGGAGGAGTAATAGTCGGAAGGAATATAAATTGCATCACCGAACGAATTTCGAGAAAATTTCGATTAAAGAGCGGGTAAGAGAAAGAGGAGATCGAAGTGGTCGAATGAGGGGTTGGGAAAAGAGGGCAAAAGGAAAATGGCGTTCGAGCTTGAGGGTAAAGAGGAGTTTGGGAGTAAGAGAAGCGAGCAATTTGTCGTTCTCGGGAGAGGGAAGTCTCGGGAAAAATCTACCCCTCGTTCCCAGTGGGAGAGGAAAGAAGAGAGTGAGACCTTTGCCCTTGAAAGGAACGCGATACCGAAAGAGAGCAGAGTGGAGGGTAAAAATTGGAGAGCGATGGAAAATAGGGCTCGAAGACGAGAGAACTTTTCTTTGCTCTCGGGACGCACGTGGGCCGTTATTTATCGAAATACAAGATATATATATATATATATATATATATATATATATATATATATATATATATACATGCACATGTATAAATGTATGAGCATTGAGGAGGTCCATGTAAGGATGAAACCCAAGAGAGGGACGAAGGGAAATCATGCCTTAACCCGTGTCCTTGGACCCTCGAATGTCTCGAGACTTGAATATACAGAGAAAACGACAGTAAAATGAGGGAAAAGGAGGGAGAGGCGTGTGATAAAGTGGTGGGCTCGTGTGTGTCTTTATCCAAAGAGGGTGGATGAGTATTTCGCGGGAGGTCTTCAGGGCTTACACGTTTATTTCGTGTATGAAATGTATCACATAGAGGGAAAGACTTGGGAAAATATGGAACTAAATTTTCCGACGAAACGATCCTTTGGATAAACAATAATTGAAGCACTGATAATTCACTAACAACGGCTCATCCCCTTTTTTTGTCATAACAGATTGGTCGTTGCAATTATGTTAGTCAAAAAGTGTTGTGGTCATTAGTTTTTTCAGAAAATTGAATTAAAAAATCAAAAGGCATCAAATTAATTTAACTCTCAAAAAGAAAATAGCCTGGAAATTTTTATTTCATTTTATGATTATTCATTTTAATTTTATTTATTTCATCTAAGATAAATTGGCATTTGCAACTTTTGCATTTGCAAAACTTTTTGAAGCTGACGAATTTTAACGCGGTCAAGCAAAGAAAACGACTTGATAATTTCAACAACATTGCCCATAATTATGAGTAACGCATCCTTCTAATTTAATCTAGGCCCATTCGAAATCTGCACCTCGAAAAAAAATCAATGTCCCGTGCGTGAATTTGATTGAGGCCCCGATCGGTTTTCCCTAACTTATTTCGGGCCGTTGACTGGAAGCCCAATAGGGCCCCTGAACGGACGATCACGCTTTTTCGACAAGGGCCTTAGAAGGTTGCCAAATGAGGGCCTTCACAACCGCCTCACGTCGGCCATGTCGAATCCACGACAAGCCCATGGTCAAGCCCTATCAGGGCCCTAGTACGCACGTAGTATCGCTATACGTGTAGATTGTAAAATTGAATTATTTCAATATCAATAACAATATTATTATTATTAATAATAATATATTATTAATAATTTTCCAAGAGAATTTTTACAAAAAAATAGTATAAAGCAGAGGATTTCTATGTAGACATCTTGCGGGTATGGCTTCCCTCGAGGCATGACTTCCTGAGAGGCTTGACTCTGCGGTGTCGAATACAACCCGTGCCCCACTTCGGCTAGATAAGCATACTATTTGTACATTCCGTATGCGAGAGAGCGCACGCCGTATGCGACATCTCATGGCGAGTCTTGGAACTAAATCCCCGTGTTTGAAATAATTAGGGCTCCAATACTTTCACCCTATTTGGGTCTGATTTAGTTCTGTTGTAATTATACCGACTTCTTTAAATATGGGTTGCCCGAGCGAAGCCTGGCAAGGTCCTCAACGGGTTGCCTTAGGTCAGCCATATTGTAAGTAAGCCTGGCAACCTTGGCATAGCCCTGTCACGGCCCAACCTGGCGGTGTTATGGCAATTCATGACACGGCATTCACATTTAAGCCCGACAAGGTCCTCACCGGGTTGCCTTAAGCCAGCCATATTGTAAGTAAGCCTGGAAACCTTGGCACTGCCATGTCGGGGCCCAACCTGGCGGTGTTATGGCAATTCATGACAGGGCATCCACGTTTAAGCCCGACAAGATCCTCAACGGGTTGCCTTAGGTCAGCCATATTGTAAATAGGCCTGGCAACCTTCGCATTGCCCTGTCGGGGCCCAACCTGGTGGTCTAAGGGCAATTCCTGACAGGGCATCCACGTCCAAGCCCGACGAGGTCCCGACTTAAGTCAGGGCTTCCCTAGAATTTTCACGCACGGTGTGCCAAAATTGCAATGGATTGTTTTAATTTTTGAAAAACCTCCATTCAACAAGATCCAGAACGAGTCCAGATGTAGGTTCAATTTATTCAACATAATTTAGCGATTTACATTTGTTCTCTTTTATTTTATTTTTTTCTTTACTTCTTTGCGTTTATTTGTTATTTCATTGTAGCGCTACGTTTTGCCAAAGCGCCCTCTACCGTCGTTTTTCTTTCATTTCTCTATTCTTTTCTTCTTTCTGCATCTTCACCTCCTCTCCTCATTTCCATATCGCTCGAAGGCGAAATAAGAGTTAACAAGTTACCGTTGAGAATTTGTCCGCGAACTTAGCAACAAAGAGACGATCTTGGAGAAGACGACCCCTTCCCGTTGGGGTCGCAAAGGGGGGGGGGGGGGGACTCCTTGTTCTGGAGAACGACGCTGCGAGAGAGTTAACGAACTTGTTCGACAAGGCAACCTGCCATTACCTTTGTCCCTCTTTCCATTTTCCTCTCACATAAGACCTGCATCTGATCGTATTACGTGAATTCCATTGGCAGAAATATCGCGATAAGCGTGGAGGTGAGAAAATAGAGAAGAGGAAGATCACGAGAGGGCGCGAGAGGAAACGGTGATTGTAAAAGCTTTTTGTCTCTCGCCCGTTTATGTATAAACCTTTGTTGAGATAATTTACCGTTTCCAAAAGGGAATTAATAATCGACGAGATCCCGATGGAATAATCCCTAATTCAAATATATTCGAGGCGCCCGGTTCGATCGAAAAGATGTTGGGTAGGATTTTAACACAAATTTATTTAATCTCTCAATTCAGTACGAAGCTTCGAGTAAGAAGCATCGTTGAAATGAAATTTTTCAATTCAATGGTTATAAATAATTTTCTCTAGTTGGTCGATAAAGGTCGTTGATTCTTCAGATAGAAAGCTTTAATGTGATAAAATTGGTTTGCCATTCTCATTATAGTATGTTTTTGATATCTTGAAATATTGTTAAAAAATATTTGGGAAATTGTTCAGTATCTGAAAGAAAATTCCCTCACTGAGTAACCAAGGTACGAGGATTTGTTAACTGATTACAAATGTAAACTTGAATATGGCGAAATCAATTATTAACAGTTAATAAATTATTTTGACCCAAAAAAAATATTTTTTAACGACTAACAAAGTTATCTAAATAATCTTAATAGGAATAATATAGAAAATAATCTTAATAGCAATATTTAAAAAATTTCGAATACTTTTTAGCAGTCGTAATTTCAACGTCACGAAGCTCAATTTTTGTGTATATGAATTTTGAGAATATGAATCATTTGAGAGACTATGGCTTTTATTCTGGCGAAAACTGTTAAGGACATTTTAAGAAATTTCGAATTTCTTAAAATATAATTTGACGAGAATGATTCAGAAAATTTTAAGAAAGGTCAAATTTTCCAAAGATGATCCAAAATTTAGAAATTCGCAAATATAGCTTTTTTTATTCATTTCATCAGCTGTTAACGTCCCTGTTAGTTTCCTTTATTATAAACCGAAAATTGTTGAATCTGCTTATCAAAAAGGCTTAGCAAAAGATAGAAATTTTTTTCAAAAGTATTCGATTATATGTATTCGGTCAAAAAAATCGTTTTTAAAGAATGTTTGGCCAAAAATGTCTCAGCCAAAAATTTTATCTGAATGAAATTTCCGTACTTCGTGATGCAATAAAAATCTGAAAAAAATGTAGCTACATTTGGCATACCAAAAACGACAATGATCAATAATAATATTGCCGAAAAGCTGTTAATAAATTGTTTGAACACATAATTATTCAACAATTTTTCGGTAAGTTCTTTTTTTTCTTAAACAAATTGAATGCGTCAATTTTTTTGAACGCATATGAATTTTTTCAAAATTTTCTCCCTGTATTGAAATATTATAAAAAACATTCTAAAATACAAACAAAAAATTGACAATTTTGTATATATTTTTGCACGCAGGTTTATCGTCAGCTTTGAAAAGTTTAAAAGACACTGGACCAAAAAATACATGAGTACAGCCATTCTCAAAATTTCAAAACGGGAATTTCAAAATAGAGGGAAAATTCTGAAAAAATTCATATGCTTTCAGAAAAATTAACGCATTCGATTTGTTTAAGAAAAAAAAAGAACAAACCGAAAAATGGTTGAATAATTATGTGTTTAAACAATTTATTAATAACTCTTGGGCAATATTATTATTAATAATTGTTGTTTATGGCATGTCAAATGTTGCTAAATTTTTTCAGATTTTTATTGTATCATGAAGTACGTTAATTTCAATTAGATAACATTTTTGACGGGGACGGTAGGGGCCCCCATCCTTAAATATTTTTTGACCTTCAGAACTAGAATTCTCCGATCGAATTTCATGATTCTTGTTCTGGTATTACTTTCGCTGGAATGTGAAAAAATTCGTCAGTATCGCGGGAACACATATTACGTCATGCCTGTACCGAGGGGGGGAAACGGTCGGAGTATATCGTCAATATCACGAACATACACACTAGGGTGGTCCTTATTTCGGGCTCGGACGAATTTTTTATCAGACGCCCTCCAAATCGACTTCAAATAATTCAAAAACAATACCCTAATTTTTTTTAGATTTTCATCTAGACTCTAGCCTCTCCCGAAAAGAGGGTAGATTTCCTTATTCGAAGTACCCGTGTTTCGGCCATATTCTTAGGATACATTTTATTCTAAGTGCAATAATCTGTAACTGCAAGATTTAAGCGTTCATTGGTGCCACTATTTGAGGAACAATTCACATTATCATTCGAGACAATCGAGACGAATTGCAATTCGTCTAAAATTCTAATACGGGTCAATCTAGACAAATTGCAGTTTGTCTAGATTGATGCGTATCATAATGTGAATTTTTCCTCAAATAGTAGCACCAATGAACACTAAATTCTTGCAGTTACAGATTTTTAAAAAAATTATTACATTTAGAATAAAATATTATCCTGAGAATATGGCCGAAACACGTGTATTTCTGATGGGGAAATCTGCCCTCTTTTCAGGAGGGATTCGAGTCTGGATAAAAATCTGAAAATATTATAGGGTATTGTTATTGACATATTTAGAGTCGATTTGGGGGGCCTCTGATGAAAAAATTCGTCCGAGCTCTAAATAAGGACCATCCTAATATACACACACACTAACAGTATCAGCCGGAGAGGGACCAGGGAAAATACGGGGGTGGTTGAGGCAGGTTGAGGGTGGGGTCACACGCGGCGGCGTCGCGGCGCGATGCGGTATCGTCCGTTTGTGCGTCATCCCCGAGTTAACGAGTTTGTCGAACAACAGTGAGTTCGGGGGTGCATGTATATATTTTCGCCGACACAGTTGCACACGTGTATTTTAGCTGGCTTTCATCCCTCGCTTTCTCTATCTCTGTGCATCCGAAATAGGGGATGCATCCATAGGCGTTTACTCGGCGATGGTACTCGATGTTGTACACACGCATACACACTCGAACGACACGAGCTTTGATCGACTATTGGTCGACGGAATCGATGTTTTTCCGTTTTTTATTTTTTTTAATTTTTCACGGGCATTTCGATCTCGCGGCCGCCATTTCTTTTGTTTAAAATCTTTGACTCGTTTTTTGAGGGTTTTCAGGCCCACGCCCATTAAATCAAGGGTGGCGAGATACTTGATATAAATTTTAAAAAAAAAATGATATCGAATTTTTGAGAATTTTCGGTATTTTAACGAACAACCCTTGAATTTTGGCTACAACAAGGTATTGCACATTTGAGGGAGTTTTTTGAGGGGGGGATGAAACACATTGCCGTGAAATTGGGGAAAATGATTTTGGTAGCCCATTGTCAATTAGCCGAAATTTTTTGCTTTTTATTTCCGGCTGAAATGAAATATCGTTCGTTTAGGGGAAAACATTTTTTTTTATCTTAAAAAATTGTTTTCAACGTTAAAATGGTTTATTTACGGTCCATTTTACCCCTGATGTAGTGCAGTGGCCTTAAAATGGAAGAATACATCAAATTCATCATAATTTGAAGAAAAACCAATTTTTTTAACCTTATTTTTTAGGGTGGTCCATTATGATAATTTATGATAATTTGACAAAAAACCATTATGATAATTTATGATAATTTTTGACAAAAAACATTTATTTTGAGGGGGGAGGAGGGCGTCGTGCCCCACCCTCCCTTACGTCGCATTGAAGTTGGAAGAAATGTTTTTACTGCCCTTAATTATTGTGAGTCGCTTTCTTCGATTAGGGGGAATTTTTGTTTTAGTCTCGTGGAGAAATTATAATGCCTTAAGGGGACGTTTGGGTCCCTCCCTCCGTCCTTTCACGTTTCTGAGGGCGAGAGCGACAGAGTTCGAAAATTCAACAAATGTTTCTTCGAGACGACTCGATGGAGAAAAAAATAATAGTGGAGCTTTTTGTACCCTTTACTCAAGCAGGTGGTCCCACTATTCCTTGTGTTCGTCGGGCCATCTTCGAGAAAAACGAGTTAAAAAGTTTTTACCTTTATCCTTCCCTCGGAATAACGTATTTCTCCGGGCGAAATCCCACGAGTTATATTGTTTTGGCTGAAGAAACCGTGAAAAATCTTGAACGATGGTCGATCGTGGCATTTTGCTGTAAAATAGAACGGTTCTACTTCCGATTGTTATTTATTTAAAAATCTCCAATAGCGATAACGTTTTATTTTATTGTGAGCAGAAATATATAGGCAATGGCTCGATAATAGTAGGAGTTCCTCTAGAGCACGAAAAACAATAACATAGAAATACGTAATTTACTGAAAACAAAGGAACAACGGTTGTAATCTTCCGTACAGCAATCTGGATTTTTCTCATGACAATCCCCTTCCGTTCGACGCTCTCTCTCTCTTCTCTACTTTTTCCACTCCATTTCCAGTTTCTCTCATACATCTCTATCCTCGCATCGTGTATCCGCCATTGTTTTTGCAATTTCACAAAACTCGGCCATTCGAATGAAAACCCATCGAGAATACTGATTAAAAGAAATCATTGCCAATTTTCCGAAAAAAAGGTCAACATTTGTAACGGGGGAATAATTGTGACAAATAGTATCTTTCAGTCTCCTCTCCGACGCTAATATACAGGGTGTCGCAGGGGTGAAGGTCAAGAGCGTGGGAGTAGAATCGTGACTTAATATCGAGTAGAAAAGTCTTTTACCATTTTTTAGTATTTTGAACCCCTGAATTGTTATTAATTTTTTTCAATCAGCCAATGAGATGCGCCTATTTACCGTGAAAGTAGATTCGTGACTTAATGTCGAGTAGAAAAGTCTTTTGCCATTTCTTAGTATTTTGAACCCCTGAATTGTCATTAATTTTGTTTAATCAGCCAATGAGATGCGCCCATTTACCTCGCTCGCGCCGATGAGCGCGAGGCACGGCTCCTCTCAATGCGCGCATCTCATTGGCTGATTCAAAACAATTAATACCAATTCAGGGTTTCAAAATACAAAAAAATGGCAAAGGACTTTTCTACTCGATAAAACTTCACAAATCTACACTCACGGAATTGACCTCCGCCAATTGGGATGATGAGATATTTTGAAAAACCAGAAGAGTATGAAAAATCCGATATTCCAGTGGGTATTCACGAGTGAGTGGCGTTTTTTTTTTCGTTCCTGAAAAAACCATTGCTTGGGATTATATATGGACGGAAATGGAAATAAAAATAAAAAACAAAAAAAATAAAAGCGTAAGTGAGCAATTCAATTCGTGGGAATGGCCCGTCCTCGAATATCAAGCGTACGTCGCGATATTCGAATATGTAATGCGTTACTATCGCATTTATATGGTGGCGAAAAGAGGGATTCGAAGATAGAGGGCAAAAGGGGATGAAAAGTAAACCTGTCTAGTGCAAATCGAAGTGGAGCACAGGGAATGAGCGTAGTTTGGCCCTCTTGCTCTCTCTCTCTCTCACTCTCTCTCTCTCTCTCTCTCTCTCTCTCTCTCTCTCTCTCTCTCTCTCTCTCTCTCTCTCTCTCTCTCTCTCTTTCCATCTCAGCATTCGCTTCTCTTCTTGGAGACCTCATGAAAATTCAGTTTCACCCGGCGCGCCCGTTTTCATACTCCCTTCCCAGTCCCTTTCTCTACGCCATCATCCCTCGAACTCTCCCAGCGCGCGACTCGCTGCTCGAATTTTCGACGATAAGAGTCTCGCTTCCCTCATACCTTCGATCCTTGGGTATACCAGACAAGCTCGTAGCATCTACCAATTTCGTTATATTGGCGCGAATAGAGAGCACACCGCGGCATGCGGTAATCTGCATATTGATCTAGGAAGGACTTCCGCGGTACCATCTATGTATATAGATATGCATATATAAATATATATATATCAGAGAGACTGGGGCCATTTGAAGCACTTTTCACGTCTCTATGCTTATTGCGCTTTTTTATGGACAAATCAATTCAAACTTTGGAATAGCAACAGATATGGCAATCGAGGATGCGTATACATTTTTAAGGGTTCCCTACCTTAGAAGGAGAAAACTCTTGGAAGAGCACTTTTGTGCCGGGCCGTTTGTCACAAAATATTTTTTCTCGAATTTTCTCGAATTATAACAAAAATTATTTTAGATTAAAAGGGGGGGGGGGTTCGTTTAGTCCAAACAATTTTTTTTATTTATTAATATGTTGAGTAAGGTACCATTTCAAAGAGCTACCTCTAAGGATTCTAAAAATATTTTTTTATAATTTTTAGTTCAATGGTCCTAATGATATAGTTCAAAGTTTGCTAGGAATAACAGTTCCTCCTCTTTAATTTCTAAAACTAAAATTTAGATTTTAATACAGTTAGTCGATATATAGGGTCATAGATTATCAGGAAACAGCCATTTTTTTCGACAGTTTAATCGTTGATATTTTAGTCAATATTTTAACTCAAAATAGGTGTTTTGTAGGATTGGTACGAAATCTTAATGGTGCGAGCCCCACTTATTCTTGGCCTGTTTTCTTTCGACTCGATTGGTCGATGGAGTTACTTCACAAACTATTTGAAGATCATTAAATACTTATTGAAACTGGACTTTGGAATCACTTAAAAAGTTATTTCAAAAGTTCGTGAAATGGACTCCGAACGATAACACGGAAAAGTAATTTAGTTTTGTTTTAAATGGATATTTGACCACAAGTGCAGCATTTTTGCAGTACCAATATGGCGACGCAATGGGAATTACAAGACTGTCAATTTCTTAGTTCTTTTTATAAATAGTTAAGTTGGATTAATAATCTACAAGCATATGGAAATATGTGAAAATCAAAAAATTGAAAACTTATAGTTAATTATTTATATAAACTTTTTTAAAAATACGTTTCACAGTCAATGATCGCATTTGAAAACTTTTTCTCTATGTGGCATTACGAAAGCAACCTTTTTCGGTCAAATTAAAATTAAGCTGTTCAATGTTCATTAAAAATATATAGTATTTCAACAAATTATTAATTTCGAAAAAAAGTTTTTAATTCTTAGCTATAGCTCTCGTGCACTCACAAATGTGAAAATGCGGGGAGAAGCATCTCCTTAAGAAATTTCTTATGCTTCTCCCCGCATTTTCATATATGTGAGTGCACGAGAGATAGAGCTAAAAACTTTTTTTCGAAATTAATAATTTATTACAATACTATATATTTTTAGCGTGCATGGAACAGCTTGATTTTGAATTAAAATGTCTTTCAAGAATTTTTTCTGGAAAGACATTTTAATTCATTAACGTAAAAATTTACATACATACTTTTGTAACTTTTAACTTTATTTTGAAACTTTTCTTTCTAAAAAATAATTACTCTTGAAGCCGCTGTAGCCAATCTCCGGGAGGTCCTCTAAAAAAAAGGTGTCCTGCCGTGATCACGATATCTCTGGATTGGATCATTCAAAATAAAAAAATAAAAAAGATTTTGTTTATAAAAAGTATAATCTAGTATTTGATCGAAGGAATAAGGAAAATATTTATTTTTAACAAAATGGTGCTTCTAAAAAAAATTGATTTTTGATGAAAACTTTTTCCTTAAATTGTTTATAAAATGGATAATAATTATAGGTGAAAAAATCTTCGTTCAAATACTGAAAAATATATTTATAAAGCTTGTGTAAAAATTTAAGACTGATCGTTTACGCCGTTTCTGAGAAATTTTGATCACCGACCTTAGAAACACAGTTTTGAGAAAACCGCGTTCAAAGTATTAAAAGCACTTTACACATAGTTATTAACAAAACGACCCCACGACTACTTTGCTTTTTTCATCTTTATGAATTTTTTTGAATCCATATTCATTTGATTTTCCATAAACTGATTTTTAATACATCAACTAGAATGTTTGAAGGATGTTGTCATTTTTTGAGATTTTTCGGATCAATAGTTCAATACTTGTTCAAAAATGGACAAGGTCAAATCGACCCAGATAAGTGTGACCACGGAGGGTTAAATATATTACGAAAATGACATTTAAAGAAAAATCGCTTTTTTGAAAATCCTGACTGCGTATAACTCCTTAAGCAATGAAAAAATATCGCCATTGCGTCAACTTAGTTCTGCGTCAAATAATAGCCCCAGTCTACCCTTCTATAAGTCATGTACGTGTAGGGAAAGAGCTTTTTCCACACCAAGTACGAAAATTCACGTGATTCGACAATGAAACGCGTCGTCGTAGTTTCGGTCCTTGACGCCTCACTCTGTACAGTCTGGCAACTCGCCCGACTTTCCCACTACCACTTCTTATCCTTATATTCGACTTTGCAAAATCAAACTCCACTTTCTCGATCGCCAAATAGAGATTACATCGAAATTCATGAGTTAGCTGTATACGCAAAATTCGGTTTATTCGACACCCCAAATATTCGATAGGACAGAAATTGATAGGTTGATAGTATCGATAATGGAGGTGTGAAAATTAGATTATAAGTTTTGACCATTCCAAAATTCTTGTCTATGCATTGGCTATTCAATTTTGAGTTCCTTGCGATAAGAGCTCTTTTGCTCACTGAAAATGATACAAAATCTGCGGATTCAATGAAAAGGGTTTGTTCTCCTTTTTTTCGACGGGGGTCGATATAATATTTAGGGTTGGATTCGATTTTGACGTTACTGGTTAAGACACTTCTTCAAGTATGATAATTCTTCAGCCATTTTCCTATATTCTTAACAATTACTGTGTACTTGAAAATGTGCTACGACAAGGCTAGTCGTAGCACATCTAAGCCGGTGGCTTTGGCCCGAATTTTTTTTAGGCTTGAAACATTGGAGGATATTAGATATATGTTCCTACATATATGTTCCTACATATTGATGAAAGTTGCGACAGGACGAGGCGATTAACTAATTATTAACAATTTTTTATCGCCACTATCGGACTAGTCGTAGCACTTCTAACCCTTCGGCTTTGGCCCGCATTTTTTTGGGGGCTTGAAACTTTACAGGATGTTATATATATGTTCCTAGAAAACATATTGATGAAATTTTCGAGGAGATGCGGCGATTAACTAATTATTAACAATTTTTTATCGCCGCTATCGGGCTAGTCGTAGCACTTGTAAGGCAGTGACTTTGGCCCACATTTTTTTGGGGGCTTCAAACTTTGCAAGATGTTAGATATATGTTCCTAGAATACATATTGATGAAATTCGTGACAGGGCGAGGCGATTAATTAATTATGAACAATTTTTTATCGCCACTATCAGACTAGTCGTAGCACATCTAAGCCGGTGGCTTTGGCCCGCATTTTTTGAGGGCTTGAAACTTTGCAGGATGTTAGATACATGTTCCTAGAATACATATTGATGAAATTCGCGACAAGACGAGGCGATTAACTAATTAGTAACAATTTTTTATCGCCACTATCAGGCTAGTCGTAGCACTTCTAAGCCGGTGGCTTTGGCCTGGATTTTTTTTTGGCTTGAAACTTTGCAGGATTCTGGATATATGTTCCTAGAATACATATTGATGAAATTCGCGACAGGACGAGGCGATTAATTAATTATTAACAATTTTTTATCGCCACTGTCGGACTAGTCGTAGCACTTCTAAGCCAGTGGCTTTGGCCCGCATTATTTTGGGGCTTGAAACTTTGCAGGATAATGAATGAAAAGCATTGTTTGAATATGCCAAAGTTTGTGAGGGAAGGGAATGAAAAAGAAAAAAAAATGTACACCGAGCCGTTCATCGATGCGTAAAATATTGGATAATCAAATAGCTTTTTTTCCGTGGTAAAGTGACGGCGTTTGGATCATTTCAAAACAAGCCACATAGTGTTTAATCCACACATACATGAAAATTGGAAGCTTCGATCTCTTTGTGCATTCATTTGTATCCCGCAGAGTGTTAACGATGTACGGTTACAAAATGCGCTTGTGTACGCTTATTCCGTGTCGACGTGCAGTGTCAGTCATGCAGATTATTGAGCGTTTGTCTTGTTTCAACGTGTTGTGCCAATTAGCTATGGGCAACATGGGGGGAGGCGAAGCCACTATGTTTCCCAATCGATATACATCGAATTGTCCATGGAATAACAAATCGCAATACGGCGACAACAAAGTGCATTTAAACACTTTTTTTCCGCTGCATCGATTGTCTTCGCGCACAAAGCGATTCTCGAGCATTGAAAAAAAAATGATCATAACAAAAAGTACAAAATCATTTATTGAAACAGAGCTTCCGGGGCAAATTAAAAAAAAATAAATGAGAAACACTAAATCCCTTTTCACACTGATGAAAATTAATTGGACGATCTGAGTTTCGTGAAAAATCTTTCCTGAGCTTTCTTTGATCTTTTTTACAAATCTTTTTGGTATCTGATCTTTTTCATAATGACTTTTTTTGTGATGATTTTTTTTTTTTCATAACGATGAAAGTACGACACTGAATTTTTGTTGTCAGAATATAAGTATAAAGGTTTTCTATTTCAATCGTTTCAATTTTGGTTGTGTTATTGGATTGTTATTAAATTTAACGTGTTTAACATTGAATTTATAACAAATAATTTTTTTATTTTTACAAATTATCCTCGAAGCAATCAATCGAATTATTAAGGGACAATTGGGACGGTCGGAAAAAAATAGATTTTTTAATGAGGATTGTACAAAAAAACTAACAGAAACTTTACAAATATCAACGTTAATCTTGTCAAAAGACGTTGAAGCAAAAAACTGATGAATCATCTGAAACAAAACAAAAAACGTTCTGTTTCATTAACCCTTACTTGACACACTTCTGCAGAATAACGTACTTGACACACTGGGGTCATTTTTACCCCAGCGACAAAAATTCTTATAAAAAATATACCGTTTAATATTTTAACTTGCAAATTTTTTTAGAATTTCTCCGGAGATTACTTTCCAAAGTTATACAGGATTTATAGTAAAATATTAAAGTTAGATGTGATAAAAAAAATTAAATATCCAAAAAAACTGAGATAATTACAACTTTTACGAAAAAAAATCATATAACTTTTTTATTTTTCGACAGAAATGGTTAAAATTTATCTTAGTTCACTTAGTATATAGCACTACAAAAAAAAAATAGTAGAGTAAATTAATATAACAGGAAACAAATACGCACAAAATTTTCACACTCGACCTTACTTGACAGATGTCGCTACAGGTCCAATTTTTTTTTAAATTTAGGTACTTAAAATTAAGGAAATTTAGGCCTGGGGTGTTTTGTATGTCAAGTATGGGCTAAATATATTTCGATGTTTTACTAACCGACACATTTTTGAATTTTCCAAGGATTGATTGAACAAAAAAGTTTAAAAAAAATACCTGTCCCCGAAAAAATGGATTCTAACAAATAAATCGTGCGATCAATATTATTCAACAAAATTCGTTGACACTTGGAGAATGCAATAATGAAGAACTCTGTCAATTTTCATTGAAATCGGATCAATCGAGAATGACTACAACTAATTCGCACTTAAATTTAAAAACGATTTCTAATCTTTCGAAAAATTCGCACTTCTTCAACTGCTCAATTAATCAATAACTTTTGTGACTCGTTTTATCTCAAGCAATAATCCGTTATTTTATCCTTAATCTATAAAAATGAAGCAATATAGCAATTGTTTATTTCTTCAATCCTTAACTCGATAATTTAATGTTTATTTACTTAACTGATCGATGATTTTTCGCATCCACTCTCTTTGATCAACGGTTTATCATTCTATTCATTCATTGCAAATGAATGTCTCAAAGAAAATTACAGGCATATACAAAAGGGCATGAAATTCGAAGGAGGATATATATATATACATATGAGGTATTCCCGCTCAACAGGACCCCCTTTTAGGCCGACCTCCTTCGATTTTCTTGAAAATTGAGTATGTTCTAGTGTTTCCTGAAAGTATATTGTACACCAATTTTCAGATCTCTAACTATAATACTCTTTGGAATACACCAAAAGTTATATTTCAAACTTTTTGCGTATTTAGCGCTTCGGAGCTTTGATACGGCGCGAAATAAAATCGAAAAAATTCTTTGACAATAGTTTTCGATCGGAAATTTCCTGGGCTTTCCGAAAAAAAATATCAGCGATTCCGGAAAAAAAACGAATTCATTTAAATTTCGGCCAAAAACCGAAAAAAATAATTTACAAAAAAAGAGCATAATTTAATTCGGAGGATTTTTTAAATCAAATTTATTAAATTTAGAATTTAATAAATTTATAAAATTCGAAATTCGTTAAAAAAAACTATATAATATATCAGAGAACTGTTGAATATGAAAAACACAATATTTAAAAAATTTTATCCTACTAAAAAACTTGGCATTAGTAAACGGATGCGAGTTCCAACTTGAAATTTATATCGAGACTTCTCAGATATATACAAAACATGAAAAAAATTATCCCGCTGAATTAAATTATGCTCTTTTTTTTGTAAATCAATTTTTTTCGGTTTTTGGCCGAAATTCAAATGAATTAGTTTTTTTTCGGAATTGCTGATATTTTTTTCGAAAAGCGCAGGAAATTTCCGATCGAAAGCTATTGTTAAAGAATTTTTTCGATTTTATTTCGCGCCGTGCCAAAGCTCCAAAGCGCTGAATACGCAAAAAGTTGGAAATATAACTTTTGGTGTAATCCAAAGAGTATTATAGTTAGAGATCTGAAAATTGGTGTACAATATACTTTTAGGCAACACTAAAACATACTCGAGTTTCAAGAAAATCGAAAGAGGTCGGCCTAACAGGGGGTCCCGTTGAGCGGGAATACCTCTTATATATATATAGCACCTTGCATATATAGGCGAATGTCTAATCAATCATTCGACGTGTGACTATTCGATAGGCAATTCGGAGCAATGTGGTAGAAGGGAGCGAATCGGAAATGTGTATAGAATAGGGAAAGGTAAACGTGAATATAGTCATGAATGCCATATATATGTATATACTATATAGGGGCAGGAAGGAGAGGGGAAGTACAAATTATACAGCTCCGACGTATCTCGCTAGGTACTCCTAAGTACTCGCGGGTGTCAATTAACGTTTGCGGTTCGTGCATGGATGCAATCAGGGCGCAGTATATCTCAGCCTTCATCCTCCTCCTCTGAGCTTTATCTATCTACCCGGCGTTCTCACTCTCTATCACTTGCACTGAAGTTGCGGGAGACTGAATGATGAAGCACACGAGAGAGGAGAAGCATTTGCCGATCGATAAGCCGGATATCGCTCGATTCACACTCTCCCTTCCTGCCTTCTACCCTCTCCCTCCCTCCCTCCCTCCCTCCCTCCCTCCTCTCTCTCCCTCCCTCGTTCTCTCCTCTCTTTCCTCTCTCTCTTTCGCGCCCTCTTTCTCTCCTCTCTCTCTCTCTTTCGCGCCCTCTTTCTCTCCTCTCTCTCTCTCTCGCACCCTCTTTCTCTCCTCTCTCTCTCGCTGTGTACGCTTCGATTGCAGAACGAGAGGGTTTATAGAAGCCTTTTCCGGTATACATATATATCAAATCGTCTCTATCTCCCTCTCTTGAGGTTCCATTCGTACTCTCATCCCTCTTTATAATTTGCCGTGGCAGAGACGTGTATGAAATCTCATCAGATATGCTTCGGTTGCTGCGGCACCGTCAACTTCTCTCTCTCTGCGTATCCTACACCCTCGAAATCGTACCCCATCGCAACAATGTTTGATTAATTAATTAAAATATTTTTCTTTAATTAATTGATTATTCCACCCATGATTTCGTTTTACACCAAATTCATATCGATTAAATTAACAACACGCGCGAGAGACGGAGTTGGGCACGAAAAATTACTCATTTAAGGTACTAATCCACTTTAAAAGGCAAAAATAAAAGCAAATTTTTAAGATTTTTTTCTCAGCTCCTTTATCGGATACAGCTATAAAACTGATTTTACAAAATTATTTAATTCTTCGAAAATACAAAAAAAAATGATTATTCTTTATTTTGATTTTTTTGAATAATTTATAGAAGGTGCCAAAATCGAAAATGTCTTGTCCCATGGCCGACAGTTAATCTCGGGATTGGCAAGTATGAAACAAAGAAATGAAAGAGCATTTTAAAGAGGAAGGTTTCTTATCCAACAATTTATCACCGTTAATGAAAAATCGATTAGAAAAAAAAATGGCGCATGTTTGAAATGAAAATAAATCATTGAATTTTCCACAATTTATTTCAAACATCCGCCATTTTTTTTCAAATCGATTTTTCATTAACGGTGGTAAATTGTTATGTAAGAAATCGTCTTCTTTAAGATGCTTTTTTTTATTTTGTTGTTTCAGACTTGCCAATCCTAAGATTAACTGTCGGCCATGGGACAAAACATTTTCGATGACTGGATTTCGGCCTTCTATAAATTATTCAGAGAATCGAAATAAAAAATAAATTTTTTGTTGTACTTTCGAAAGATGAAAGGGTGTTACAAAAACAGTTTTATAGCCATATCTGATAAAGGAGCTGAGAAAAAAATCTGACAGATTTGCTCTTTTTTATCTTCTAAAGTAGACTAGTACCTTAATAATATTACTCATTTATAAATAATACTCATTACCGTTTAAATTGCAATTTGGCGAAATATTTGTGATTTTTTTCCGATAAAATTAATCTCAGTAATTTTTTTTATTCAACAAAATTGTTATTTATTTTCTTATTATAATTTAGCCCAACTCTGCTGAAAGATTATTCGATAAATCCAACGAAAAAGAGGTTTGAAATCAATACTCACAGATGCAAATGCGGATGGAATTAAATTGTGCCATTGAATTTTTTCCTCCATTCAGAGTTAGTAAATTTTCGATTTTTCCTCACCCTCCAAATTTCAATAATTATTCTCAGGATTGATTTTTTGCTGATACCAGGTCATTGTCGAAAATCCTAAAAAATTTCTAATGCAATTAAAACATAAGTTGAAAATAAGAAAAATATTCTCGGTGGTGTCGTAACGCGAAAAATTAATTAATTAATTAACTAGTTAACTGATTAATTAATTTTTCTACGCTAATGAAATTGACGCCGGTGATTGTTTATTTTATGGCACGTTATTTCATCGCGGTAAGTGGCAAGATCGTATTTTTCATTCTGGAGCTTGAGAGGAAACTGAAAACTTTGTGGTGGTTGCTGCATTCCTTGTTCCTCATGGAATTTCATTGTTTTACGAATTTCTGCTATTTGGTTCATTCGATTGAAGTAAGAGGGAAAAAACGGGGGTACAAATGGCAGAACAGAGAAAACAGGTGGAGAGAAGAAACGGAGAGAAAACACACAGGGTAGAGAAAGATCGGGTTGGTAACCGAGCCGCGCTCACCCCGAGCAGCTTTCTCGTCTTTCCGAAACGCAACGAGAGCTTTTCGTTATAGAGAGGGCGGGTTACCATGCCAGCGTGAAATATAGCTTGGCTAATGGGTGGCTCTTTCCTCGTTTGCCGGGACGCGCGTCTCGACGTTGAATACATATAATACATACATACATGCCATATGTATATATTAGGGCGACTTTTTTTTCGACTTTTTTTAATTTTCATCCCTCCCCACCCAAAATGCTGTTGCATATGTCTAAAAGAAACTACCCTGAAAGTTGCAGCCCTTAATATTAATATTCAGTACTCGCCCTTCGCGTGAAAAGATTTCCCATCTAAAATACACGTAAATAAAAAACTTTTTTCTTCAAATTGCTATAACTCCGCGGCATTTTATGGTATCATATTGTCCTTGGTCGCAATTTACGCAGAATTGAAAGTTTTTCAAAAGTGTCCTGAGCAGCATAAGTGTAATTTACACTGGTGAGATGGTGCGAGTCACTAAAGTTGATTTTGACCCACACTTCTCGTTTTTTTGCTGTTATTTTTGAAATGATCAGCGTTATCGAAAAATTGCAAAGGAAAGTTTTGTTGGAAATTTAATTTCCTACAAAAAAGGTCCTCTAGACCTACTTGAGAAAATTGATATTTCTTGAGATATTGAACCTTAATTTATTTGCGGTATAAAATTTTTACGGTTTATCGAACCAAAAGTTCTTAATTGTTGATATTCCATATCATTTCGCCACTGGTGATATGATATGTGATATGGTGATATGATATAGAATATCAAAAAATTGAAACTTTCGGTTGAATAAACCATAAAAATTGTATACCAAAACCAAGTTAAGGTCCAATATCTCAAGAAATATCAATTTTCGCAAGTAGGTCTAAAGGACCTTTTCTGTAGCAAATTAAATTTCCAACAAAATTTTCTTTTGCAATTTTTCGATAACGCTGATCATTTCAAAAATAACAGCAAAAAAACGAGAAGTGTGGGTCAAAATCAACTTTAGTGACTCGTACCATCTCACCAGTGTAAATTACACTTATGCTGCTCAGGACACTTTTGAAGAACGTTCAATTCTGCGTAAATTGCGACCAAGGACAATATGATAGCATAAAATGCCGCGGAGTTATAGCAATTTGAAGGAAAAAGTTTTTTATTTACGTGTATTTTAGATGGGAAATCTTTTCACGCGAAGGGCGAGTACTTAATATTAATATTAAGGGCTGCAACTTTCAGGGTAGTTTCTTTCAGACATATGCAACAACATTTTAGGTGGGGAGTGAAAAAAATAAAAAAAGTAAAAAAAAAATCGCCCCAGTATATATGTATATTAGCGTGGATAAAATAAAATGACTAATTTTTTTTCCCTCGATATAATAAAAGATGTATTGTTTGGCATCTCAAAAAAACCCTCTGCAAGTATTAGCCCTTCATATTCAAATTAAGAGGTCCCTCATCGCAAATTTTTATTTCAAATTTAAATGACATAGGAATTTTTTTTTAACTTAAGAATTTTATTAGACTCTAACCGTTGAGGTTAGGAGACCTTTATTAGCACATTTTTATAGAACATTTGATGCTCTGTAAAAATAGCTCCCTTGTGTTTAATCGATAAAACTAACCGTTCAAAAAATAATCTGTGATAATTAGTACCACCTATTACTGATTATTTTTTGAACGGTTAGTTTTATCGATTAAACACAAGAGAGCTTTTTTGTAGAGCATCACATGTTCTACAAAAATGTGCTAAAAAGCTCTCTCAACCTCAACGGTTAGAGTCTAATAAAATTCCAAAGTTAAAAAAAAAAATTTCCTATGTTATTTAAATGGGAAATAAAAATTTGCGGTGAGGGACCTCTTAATTTGAATATAAAGGGCTAATACCTGCAGAGGGTTTTTTTGAGATGCCAAACAATACATTTTTCATTATACCGAAGAAAAAACAATTAGTCATTTTATTTGACCCACCCTAATATATATATATATAAATGTACCTAGTGATCGTCTGAGTCGCGTCACGACGTCGTCGTCATAGTAGTGGTTGTCGCCGTTAGTGAGCATTCGAGGTGGCTTTTGTGTGTTGCAAAACATAGTTGGTTGTGTATATGAGGCAATCCACGCCATTTCGCTCGGCCGTGATCCTGACCATGTTTAATTTTTTCATTTTTTTTAAATAAAATAGTATACTATGCAAGGAGTGTTTTGACCAACTTTTAAATTTTTATCGCATGTATTTCAGAAGTTACAATTTTTCGAAAAATCTGGATTTCAGAAATTTCGGAAACGTTCTAACGCCGATATCTCTTAAATTAATCGATATACCGAAAAATGTTGAGAGATCGATTTTTTTCATATTAGTTCACACTTTCATAAAAAAAAGGGTAAAAAATTTTAAATCATC
>CAMPGC010000199.1:0-16217 GCA_946863875.1 Alloplasta piceator
GGTAATTTAGTCAATTTTCAAAATTTCGAATTCAAATTTTACCTACATGTTTTTGAAAAAATATGCACTTAAAAGAAATATAAAAAACTTACAATTTTTGTAGTAGCTTTCCCCCTTAAAGATGAGATTTTAAAAAAATTCTATCATTTTGCTCCTTCTTATTGATCGATAATTTATGTGAAACCAGAAATCTATGTGAAAATATTTGAAACAAGTTTTTTGGGAAACAAAATTTTGAACTTTTAAATTAAACTACTTTTCTAATTTTACGTGTGATATTTATCGGTTAAAAGTGAAGAATCAAACAGTAGAATAAAAAAGAATTGAAATCCATTATCAAAAATGAAAAAAATTGATATTGCCAAATTTTGGACACTGATAACTGATTCGAAAAAAAATCTACACATTCAATTCGATATGAATTTTGGAATTGTCAAAAATGCTGTTTCTTTGACAAATTTCAACGTTGAAAGTCGCAATAGTAAAAATTAATCCTGCAGGTCATCACTTGTGGGAAATCTATATTTTAAAGGATAGATAAACAAATCTGGGTGGGGAGCAAAAAGAAACTTTTTTTTTTAAACCGCCCTCATATAATATGTCTTTGATATATGAATCTCGATGTCCGCGGGCGAATTTTCGTTATTTCAATCTGTTTCATGCCTCGTCAATTTTCGAGGTTCAATTGGTCGTATTTGTACAGAGATAAAATATTGCAAAAATTATTCCCATCTATACGTCAAAACACCGGCGAGTTGTTTTCACGAACGAAAATATCACATCCCCGTTTGCTTTCGGAGAAATTCATTTTATTCCGTCCGTTTCCATTGGCTTTTTGCCTTTCACGTTCGTGAATATTGGAAAAATCGGATTTTCCCAAAAATGTGAAACACGAGCTTTTTTTCGCAAACAGCGGAAAAACCGTGGCTGATCGTTCGCGTAATTTTTTACCCTAGAAAATGCTTTGAAGATTCTTTTATTGAGAATTCGAAACTTTTAACTGAACGAAAAGTCTAGAAATATATTCCTTCGATGGAAAATCGGAAAAAATCTGGCCTGGTTAATAATTCTTACAAACAATGCAAAAAGTGTTTCGATAATTATTTATCAATTAATTAGCAATTTCAAATCATTGTCGAAGAAATATATTTGTCAATTTTTCGTTCGGATCTTCATGTACTGCAATTTTTGGGCCTTCTAAATTTTTAAATCCACAGTCTACCTAATTTGATAGTAGATTTTCATACAAAGTGCTAAAACAATGATTTCTCTTGGAAAACTTTAAAAATTTAGTCAAATGAAATTAATTGGCCAGAAGAATTAGTTAATAACTTTTCCAATTGCCCTAGTTCTCAATATTTATTTCACCCGTCCAAAACGAAAACTACCCTTTTGGGCCCTTTGTACAAAAATGCACAACCCTTGGCTACAAATTGGCATAAAGTGTACGACAAAAATCTTCATATACGTTAATTTTTGCTCCTTCTAAATTACTAAATTCACAGTCTACCTAATTTGATAGCAGACTTTACCTAACTAATTAGACAGTAAATTTTCATACAAAGTGCTAAAACAATGATTTCTCTTGGAAAACTTTAAAAAATTACTAAAATGAATTTAATTGGCTAAAAGAATTAGTTAATAACTTCTCTCATTGTCCTAGTTTTCGAGATTTATTTCAATCTTCTCCAAAATAAAAACTACCCTTTTGGGAGCTTTGTACAAAAATGCACAACCGTTGGCTACGAATTGGTAAAAAATGTATGACAAAAATCCTCGTATACGTTAATTTTTGCTCCTTCTAAATTACTAAATTCACAGTCTACCTAATTTGATAGCAGACTTTACCTAACTAATTAGACAGTAAATTTTCATACAAAGTGCTAAAACAATAATTTCTCTTGGAAAACTTTAAAAAATTACTAAAATGAAATTAATTGGCTAAAAGAATTAGTTAATAACTTCTCTCATTGTCCTAGTTTTCGAGATTTATTTCAATCTCCTCCTTTTGTACAAAAATGCACGACCCTTGGCTACGAATTCGCAAAAATCTTTATGTACGTTAATTTTTGCTCCTTCTAAATTTTTTAATTCACAGTCTACCTAATTTGATAGCAGATTTTACCTAACTAATTAGACAGTAGATTTTCATACAAAGTGCTAAAACAATGATTTCTCTTGGGAAACATTAAAAAATGAATTAAACGAAATTAATTGGCTAAAAGAATTAGTGAATAACTTCTTCAATTGCCTTAGTTTCCAAGATTCATTTAAATCTTTTCCAAAACGAAAACTATCCTTTTGGGCCCTTTGTACAAAAATGCACGGCCCTTGGCTACGATTGACATAAAATGTAGGACCAAAATCTTCATGTACGTTAATTTTTACTCCTAAATTTTTAAATTCACAGTCTACCTAATTTGATCGCAGATTTTACCTAACTAACTAGACAGTAGATTTTCATACAAAGTGATAAAACAATGATTTCTCTTGGTAAGCATTAAAAAATGACTAAAATGAAATTAATTGGCTAAAAGAATTAGTTAATAACTTCTTCAATTGCTCTAGTTTTCAAGATTTATTTCAATCTTGTCCAAAACAGAAACTACCCTTTTGGACCTTTTGTACAAAAATGTCCTTGGCTACGAATTGGCAAAAAATGTAGGACAAAAAATCTCTATTAAAAAATGCGTAAAATAGTAAATGATTTTAAAAAATATTTTAACGTATGGAGACGTTGAATAACTAATTCTTTTAGTCTTTTTTTAATGTTTTTCAAGAGAAATCATTGTTTTAGCACTTTGTATGAAAATCTACGGTCTAGTTAGTCAGCTAAAATGTGCTATCAAATTAGGTAGACTGCGGTTTGAGTATTTTATTCCGGACTTCGTGAATCTCGAGATTTCTTAATTATTCCGTAAAATTAAGATGGAAATTTGCATAACGTGGAACGAGAAGGAAGTGGAATAGAGGATTGTACGATTTTTTAATTATTTTTATTGCATCTTTTCCAGGAGACCATGACGAAGAACAAACGTCGAAATTGGCGACGTTTGGTAGCGGGTGGACTTGTAGGAATAGTCGTTCTCGGTTTGGTTATCGCGGCTATTATTCTACTGAGTGGTGGTCCTGTCGATTCAACGGGATCTCGAACTATCGGACCAACTGGTGCCGCTGTCACCCTCCAGGAGTATCTCTACGGTTCTCTTCTGACTAAAAGCTTCAATGGCACCTGGCTCGATGGTCAGTACAAACATGCATACCTATATAATGTATATTTACATGTTTGCACGAGGTATTCCATGTCAACTAAGCAAATGTCCGATCCTGAGTCGTTTAAATGTCCTTAAGGAGGTTCATCTGGTACCGAGTGAGTCAAAAGAAAAATGGCAATCCTTAACCTCAAAATAAGCGGTGACTAGCGTAGTCATTGACAATGCTTAACCTCAAAATAATCAGCATTTTTCGAGACAAATTAATTTATTATGAATCTCGCAAGTACCTAATCGATTTTATGAAGCTCTAAAAATGTTCCTTAGGTACTTTTTCATTAATTCTTAAATTTTTGTCAAAATCTATATTGTAATGATTGTGAATTTAATATTTATCGACGGAAACCTATAAAGGCGCATGTTAATTAGGAATTACATTTTTATTCATTTCTAACGAACAACGTATCCTCAGGTCTTGAAATTTTAACAGATTACTATTTAGATACTAATAACTATATTCTCATTTTTTTTTATCAACATCTGTATTGAAAATCGTGTACCAGAACCACCTTTATCCATTTTTTGACAATAATATTGAGACTAAAAGACTCAACTTTTTAAATCTAAATTTTTCAAAATGGAATAAATACCTCAATTTCATTTTTTAGGGGTTGCCCGAGCTAAAACATCATTGAATTGAGGGAAAACATAAAGAGGGGCCCTTTTTTAAATTAGGTCAGGCCGATGACCGCGTGATTTGGCGTGGAATACCCCATGTATTCATTTAATTAGCAGCGATTGTTATATACAGGAATGTAAAACCATCAACAGCGTACGAGAATCCACCAATTAATTTCTTCTCCAACGCTCAATCTTGGTCTGGATGCAGCTAAATGCTTTTAGCCTCATAAAAATGAAAAAAAAAGGGGGAACGATTGTTGTGATGAAATTACCGAGCCACACGGGGTGCGTTTAAGATTCCACGAGAAAATCGATAAAATTTTGAGTACTTGGTTTTTCCTTTTCCCTTGCAAAGAGAGTTATCGAGCAACTCGCGGGAAAACGAGGAAGCGAGTTCATATCGCGGTTCGCGGCTCCTCTTTTTATGCCCCTCCAACATTTGCCCTCCAACATTTTCTCTCGTTTTGCGCCTTCTTCCACGTGAGAATGCAATACAGTTTAGTGATCCGCAGGAGAGACATTTCGGGAGTGGGGAGGGGGAGGGGTGGGGAGGGGGGAATAATAACCGGGAATTGGATGACATCCAGAAACGAAAAGTAGGGAAGCGAAAAAGCTGACGAAGCCAACATAACACTCTCGAACAACCACAATAACGCCTCGGTTTACAGAGAGAATAAAAGTTTAAAATAATATACACGTATATGTTCGATATGCCACGATTGTGAAACTTTGGAGGACTTTTGAACTCGGTCCGTAGGTGTGAATTATTTTTGTTTTATTTTTATTTTATTTTTGTTAACGCGTAGATGCAAATTTTTATTTTCATTTCTAGGGGCAAAGTTTCCACTGCACCCAGAAAAAAGTCTAGTACATTTAACTAAATCCTAGTCAAGCCAAATAATTTTTTTTACTTTTAGGCCGGCCTAATACAACTCTATTCATGTCAACGACATTTTTTTTTTTGAATGACCCACTAGGAAAATATATTGCGATCTAATAAATTTTTATTTAATATTAATAAATATTATTTCAAACTGAAGAAATATGTATTTAAATGAAATAATTTTTTTTTAATATTTACACAATATATATTTTTAAACATTTCAATCTTTGAATGTATAGCTACACATCTGAAGTCTACAATTTCGTTGAGCTTCGTCTTTTCTTTAACAGAAGGGAAAAGGAAAAAGACCTTTTTTTATGGGAATCCTTTTTGGGGATTCGACCATCTTGCGTTTTTCCGCAATTTTCGATGTATTTAATATCCATACTGAAAAATAAGGATATCTGACATAGACGAGCTTGGAAAGGATATATAGGCGTCGAGAGGCAGGTTCGCTTGTGCGAGAGGTAGCCACCTGGCGGATTTTTGGGGTACTGACAAATCTGCAGATATAATCATATGAGATTACGGGTGAATAGGTATTTAGTAACGACGAATAGAATTTTTCTTCAACGCCTGTTTCTCGATGACAGGGAATTCAAATAAATAAATATAGTGGAAGTAAATATCGCCCAAAATTGGATGGAAAGAAAATTTTCTTTAAAGTAACTAAAAAATAATCAAATAAACGATTATAATACCTACGAATAGATCTTTTTTCCGAGTGAAGGATTAAAATATTGTCAATGTTTGAACATTTTTTTCACAGGCATTATTAATTATTAAAGGATCGGGTTATTGTTATTTCATTAAATGTACGAGTACACTCCCGTCCAAAAGTTTGAAAACACTCGCCCTGATTTCGCGCCGCACAAAAAGTTTCGCTGCTCTTTTAAAAATGAAGATATTCCGATTCAACGAGCCGCGTTTCAAAGGAGATGTATTCTGCTTCATTCCGCTGTTTCCAAAAAAAAAAATCGATTTTTTTTTACCCGGTACAACTCTTGAAACATGGTCGTTTTTTGAATTTTTTTTTTCGCGTTGAAATTTTGGTGCACGATCCGTGACAATTTTTTTAAACTGTTGCGCATGAAAAACTTGTGGGGGGGAGTATAAGCTTCAATTTCATTTTTTTTCAAGTTTCGTACGATTTTTTTTCGCAAAAATATTCAATTTTTCGTAAAAAATGACCATATTTATAAAATGTAGCATAACTCTAAAACTACTGGGTTTTCGTGAAATCACTAAGATAGTAAAAAGTTGCGTACAGTCATTTTAGATTCAACAAAATTTTTTCAGAATTTTTTTTCAACATTTTTTTTCGAAAATTTTTCCTATAGATATTTTCGAATTTTTTTTTTTTTTAATTCTGAAAAAATTTCATTGAATTCACAATAATTATATGCAACTTTTTACCCTCTTAGTGATTTCACAAAAACTCCGTAGTTTTAGAGTTACGCTACATTTTTATAACTATGGTCGTTTTTTGGCAAAAATGGAATATTTTTGCGAAAAAAAATAAAAATATTTAAAAAGAAATTTAATTTTTAAAACAAGATTAAAAAAACGTCAATTTCAGAGAAACGCCTTTGGGCAAACGCGCGCCTGCTTTCACTAAAGTGACTGCAGCTCAGCCAATTTTGAGAATTTCAAATTTGAGAACATCAAATTTCATCTCCATGTTTCTAAAAATATATATTTTAAAGAAATGCAAAAAAAAAATATCTACAGTGGCTTTCTCCCTTCTTCATACTCTTTAAAGTTTTTTTTTACAAGCGTGTGTTTTATAATTTTTTTAATAACATAATTGTTACAAAATTTGATTAGAAACATTTATCAAAATTTAATTATAATCGCGAAGAATTCTTTTCAATAAATTTTCGATCTTCGCCGGCGCAAATCCGGAGTTTGATTTGAAAGAAAAAATCACAAGACCTTTGGCAAAACTCGCTGGAATTTTGAATACATTTAAGGGGGGAAACCACATTGGAAGGCTCATTATCACTGATTTCTTAGAATTTTTTTTTGTGGGAAGAATTAATTATAATTCAATCAAATTTTGTGAATTTTTTAAAATAATTTCAGCGATAAATAACAAAGTTACACGGAATTCAGCATTGCAGAATTTTTATTTCTCGATAAAAGTAGAATGTCATGAATATGCAAAATCCTAAATTTCATTATTCATTCATTCCTAAATTTTCACAAAATTATGTGCATTTCCATTTCCTTATCACTTCAGAATAATCGATATTATTCGAGCATCGTTGAATTAATTACGATTATTTCATTCTTATCAGTTCCTCTCATTTGAACTGAATCAAGGAAGATTAAGTTCCAAGGATAAAAAAGAAATTTTGCAATTTTGATTTTCGTGATATAGTATTCTTGATTACAGTGGATCAAAAAAGTATTCGTACACTGCGTTTTTTGCCAATAACTTCATGGGTATACATTATATCGAATCCAAACCTATTTCGTTTAATACTCCATCAAGTATAGAGATAATCTGCAAATGAAGAATTTTTTCCTAGGAATGATAAAAGAATTATGCAAAAAAAACGAAAATTTTCGGGCAAAAAAAGTATTCGTACATTTACAATTGAGCTGCTGAACCTCGATACTGATTCACGCATGGTATGAACTCTGCGTAAAATGTGAACAAGTCTTGGTTTACACATTGGTTTTGACCTATTCTATGCGGTAGTGGATCTTCAAGCTCTGAACAGACATGACGGCAAAGAAAAGCGAAATATCAATATCCATGTGAAATAGAGGGATTTTTCTTCGGAAACGTGGTGAAAGTTACCAAAAAATTAGTAAAGAACTAAATCTAAGTTTCACAATCATGCAATATATAATATAAAAATACAAAACGACAAACAGCACCGAAAATAAGCCACGAACCGGTCGACCGAGATCGAGAGCGTCGGAGTATTGTTAAAGAGGTTACAAAAAAACCGTTCACAAGTGCTCGCAGTTTAGCGAATGATCTCGCGTCAACATTAGGGAAGGTCGTCTGTCCCCAGACTATTCGAAACGTTTTGCATTCTGCCCAAATACACGGCAGAACTGCCCGGAAAAAACCATTAATTGATCATACAAATCAAGAAAAGCGTTTAGGTTTCGCAAAAACCTGCAGAAATAAATCTATAGAATTTTGGAAACGTGTCGTATTCTCGGATGAATCGAAATTTAACATCTGCGGCTCCTATAGATTTATTGCTGTAGGTTTTTTCGAAACCCAAACGTTTTTCTCGATTTGTATTATTAATTGATGGTTTTTTCCGGGCAGTTCTGCCGTATATTTGGGCAGAATGCAAAACGTTTCGAATAGTCTGGGGACAGACGATCTTCTTTGATATTGACGCGAGATCATTCGCTAAACTGCAAGCACTTATGAACGGTTTTTTTGTAGCCTCTTTAACGATACTCCGACGTTCTCGTTCTCGGTCGATCGGTTCGTGGCGTATTTTCGGTGCTGTTTGTAGTTTCGAATTTTTTTATTATATATTGCACTGTTGTAAAACTTAGATTTAGTTCTTTACTAATTTTTCGGCAACTTTCACCGCATTTCCGAAGAAAAATCACTCTATCTCACATGGATATTGATATTTTGCTTTTCTTTGCCGTCATGTCTGTCCAGAGCTTGAAGATCCACTATCGCATAGAATAGATGAAGGCCGATGTGTAAACAAAGACTTGTTCACATTTTACGCAGAGTTCAGACCATGCGTGAGTCAGTATCGAGGTTTAGCAGCTCAATTGTAAATGTACGAATACTTTTTTTGCCCGAAAATTTTCGTTTTTTTTGCATAATTCTTTTATTTTTCCTGGGAAAAAATTCTTCATTTGCAGATTATCTCTATACTTGATGGAGTATTAAACGAAATAGGTTTGGATTCGATATCATGTATACCTATGAAGTTATTGGCAAAAAACGCGGTGTACGAATACTTTTTCGACCCACTGTATGTAGATTTTTCAAAATTCCATTAACATTTCGGTTCATTGTGAGAAAAGCTTATTGAAAAAATGTTTTTATCATGGGAAAGTCAAAAGTAGGTAAAAATAAAAAATTTGATAAAAATAAAAAAGGAAGTCAAAAGTGGATGGATAAAATAAATGGAAATTCAAAAATTGCAAAATATAGTAGAAATACGCAATTTTCCTCCAATATTACAGTCCAATCATAGATTGGTTGTTATTATTGTTATTATCATTAAGCGCTCCATTCTAAACCCTTCGGCTCATATTCATAATGACAAAGTGGGATTTCGGGAATGGTAACTGCCGCCGGGTATGGGAATTTTCGCGGGGATGAGGGAAGGTATGTATAGTGATACCTGCGTGGTTGATACTTACCACGGTAAACACAGGAACATGCCTGCAACTCCTGTGGGATCGATCAATGGACATCGGTGGTATGTTGGTTCTCGGCTGTTCTCCCGTGTTTCCACACACATTAATACATTAGAGTGATTGCAAAAAAAGCCTTTTTCAATTATTACTCTCCTTATTGAAACACTTGTTTTCCCTTTTCACCACTTTTACTTAAAGGTAGTAGTAGTAGGTAGGTAGGTAAGTAGTTAGGTAGGTAGGTAGGTAGATAGGTACGTAGGTAAGTATAGGTAGGTATAGGTAGGTAGGTAGGTAGATAGGTAGGTAGGTATAGATAGGTAGGTAGGTGGATAGGTAGGTAGGTAGGTAGGTAGGTAGTAGGTAAGTAGTCCACTGTGACGACCGAAATTATAACGTTTTTTTCATTAATTTTTTTAAATAACAAAATAAAATGCGATCGTTTTGAAATTATTACATGTTGTTATTTGCATCTTGAAGAGTACAAAAAAAAATTGTTTTCTTCATTTTACATGAATTTGTTTATGATTTTGTACGTCAAAGTGGAGTCCTCGAAAAAAGGTGACTTGTTTCGGGAAAGCACACAGCCTTACCTAGTCATCCGAAATAAAAAATCCGAAGAGATTATTGTTTTGTAGACTTAATTCTAATGAACTAACATATAACATGCATATTTTAAGGAAAAAAAACGAAATGGCGGGCTTGTGAACAAAGAGGTCATCGAAATCGATTTTTTTTTTTATAAATTGGTTAAAAAATTCATTTATTATTGAAAAATTGAATGTTTTAGAGGTTAGATATTTAGCTATGCGTGTCTGAAATAACGGGCAAAATTTTTAGCCAAATGGGTTGAATACTCACGCAGAGAGGCTTGGACAATTTTTTTATCACCGTCACATCAATGTTGAAATTTGCCAAAAATGCACTAAGAAAACAATGTACGAGGATTTGCTAAATGTTAACAAATGTAAAGTTGAATATGGCGAAATCAATTATTTTTTAACAGTTAATAAATTATTTTGACACAAATAAAATATTTCTTAACGTTTAACAAATTTTGTAACAGTTAAGGAATATTTAAGTAAAAGTGCTAACTAAATATATTTCTTTACTACAAATAAACTGTTTTCTCAGTGTGGCATTTCTAATAATTGAAAAATCAAAATATCCCAAAAATCATCGGTGCTTAATTTTTTTCTAAAAAATCAAAAAGTTGCTGTCAATCTTCAACCCAGTACGATTTTTTCGAACGAATTATCAGTATCCAAAATTCCATCGCGGAAAACAATATATTTCTATGTACCAGGATTCGTTAACTATTAACTAATGCAAAGTTGGATATGGCGAAATAAATATTTGTTAATAGTTATTAAATTATTTTGACACAAATAAAGTTTGACTATGAGAACACGGATATTTTTTAACGACTAACAAATTTTTTAATAGTTAAGGAATATTTAAATAAAAGTGCCAACTAAATATATATTTTTACTATTAATAAACGATTTTCTCAATGCAATTATTCGATCTTTAGTAGTGTATTTTATACAATTTTTTTCTATTTTCTTTTTTCTTGGTAAGCGATAAATTACATGGAAATTGGGGAATGTGCTGTTACATCAACAATGTCAAAGTCGAAATGGAAAATTTTGTTTCTAGAAATTTGTATAGCAAATATCATCGCACGTTCCTCAAGTTCAAAATAAACAATCGTTCGACAGAGATAAAAGAAAAAATCGATGACAAAATTAACAGAAAATCTCTCATCAGAGGCCAAAAAATCATGATTTTGTAATGGAAATATTTTATTTTTCAAATTAATTTCTTCCTGAGAAATTTTCCAAAATGACAAATCGTTGAGATGCATTTTGGGCTTTTTATTGCAGACTTTAAATGGCAAATGCACAAAATATATATCTTGCTAAAAATAAATTTAAAAAATCTCACTTTGGCTGCTTTGCAACGATGGAAACACCAAAATCATGAAAAATCACTAAATTGCAAAGATTTCGACTAACTCATTAAAAAAAAGTGGCACAGAGTCGGAATTTGATGAAAACTTTATCTTTTTTTCGTCACAAACAATTTACACAATGAATAATGATGTGATATCTGAATTTTGAAATTCCCAAAAATTGTTATTTTTCAAATTTGGACATTGATGCGGCAATAGAAAAAAAAATACGTACAATTCTTCGTTCGTGCGAGATCGATTCTTTTGAAAAAAGAGCTACAAAAATCTCGACGAGAATTACAATGTGAAAAAAAACAGAGGGTTTGTTTTTGCCCACCCTGATATATACATGTCTATATATGCAGAATCAAACTACAGCTTTTGAAATTGTATCGGTTTCTCCCCCTGCTGTCATTTCCACGAAAATGGGGTTTTCCTCAATCGCAGACAAAAAACCAACAACACAATTCGCAACATTTTGTCGTTATAAAAATTTCTCGCTAGTTGTTCGTCAATATATATATTTATATGTATATATTTTTTAAATATTTATTTTATATTTATATTTTATTGTATCATTATTATTGTTGTTATTGTAACATTTACCATGTTCAAATCAAAAATTTTGTTTCAAGAAAATTGTAAATATCGTCTCACATTAATCAATTTCCATTATATAATTATAATATATAATGTATATTTATATTTTTTTTAAATTACAGATGACGAGATCCTTTATCGCGACGAACCGGGAAATTTGATAATATTCAACGTGAGCTCGTTGAAATCGACTTACATCATGAACTTCTCCAATGCGGTGAGAATTTTCAACGTAATTCGTACATCTTTCACATCTAATACGTTCATTTTCAATGAAAATCGATCTTTTTTCCTCGAACGAGACTCGAGATGAAATTCGAGATTCGATTCAATTTTGTTGTAATTGAATTTCAACGCTGAAGGCGGTATTCTGGTCTAGAGACATAAATTTTGAGCTCTCCATCGAGCTTGATAAAAGAACAATAAATATTTTTACCAACCTCTTTTTTTAAACATATTAATATTTTGACAATAGATAAAAAAAATTTTGAGATAAAAATTTGAAATGAAATAAGTTATAAGCTGGTAAAGTTGGGGCTAAAAAAAGGGGTGTGCTAGCTGACACGATTGCAATCTTTCCAGTCATCCGATAAAAAATTTAAAAAAATATTCTTAATTAGTAAGAATGTCGTTATAGCCCCTACTTCAGAGAAAATGGAAAAAAAAATTTCGCTGTCTGAACAAAAAAAGGCGTTTTTCGACTATTTTTTTCATGGTATTTAATTTTTTTACAATAGTAAAAAAAATGATTTTGATACAAAATTGGTAGGGAAGATAGAAATTTATACATTGAAGGTTGGCGAAAAATTTGAAGTAAATCGGTCGAGTAGAACTTGAGATATGTCAGAAAAGTAGTTTTGAAAAAAACGTCTAAAGTCCGATTTGCGTAATTGCTGCGTCACTAAAATAGCTATAACTCCATAAATTTTTGGAATTTGAAAATTTCCTTTCAAGGATATATTCTTAAAGGTCTAAACTTCAAGAATATGCAAAACAAGAATGATTTTGTCTAAATTCTAGACCAGAATATTCCCTTAAAGTTACGCTCCAACGTGACGGGCGTAGTTACTGCGTCACTAAAATAGCTATAACTCCTTAAATTATTGGAATTTAAAAATTTCCTTACAAGAATATATTCTTAAAGGTCTCAACTTTGAGAATATGAAAAAAAATGATTTTTTCAAAATTCTAGACCAGAATACTTCCTTAAAGTTACGCTCCGACGTAAATAGCATAGTGCAGCGTTACTAAAATAGCTATAACTCCTTAAATTATTGAAATTTCAAAATTTCCTTTCAATAATATATTCTTGAAGGTCTAAACTTTAAGAACATGCAAAAAAATGATTTTTTCAAAATTCTAGGCCAAAATACTCCCTCTTAAAATTACGCTCCAACGTAAATAGCATAGTTACTGCGTCACTAAAATAGCTATAACTCCTTGAATTATTTGAATTTAAAAATTTCCTTTCAAGAATATATTCTTAAAGGTCTAAACTTTAAGAATATGCAAAAAAAATTTTTTTTCAAAATTCTAGACCAGAATACTCCCTTAAAGTTACGCTCTAACGTGACGCGCGTAGTTACTGCGTCACTAAAATAGCTATAACTCCTTGAATTATTGGAATTAAAAAATTTATTTTGAAGAATTTATTCTCAAAGGTCTGAACTTAAAGAATATGCAAAGAAAAATGATTTTTTCAAAATTCTAGACCAGAATACTCCCTTAAAGTTACGCTCTAACGTGACGCGCGTAGTTACTGCGTCACTAAAATAGCTATAACTCCTTGAATTATTGGAATTAAAAAATTTATTTTCAAGAATTTATTCTCAAAGGTCTGAACTTTAAGAATATGCAAAGAAAAATGATTCTTTCAAAATTCTAGACCAGAATACTCCCTTAAAGTTACGCTCCAACGTGGCGGGCGTAGTTACTGCGTCACTAAAATAGCTATAACTCCTCGAATTATTAGAATTAAAAAAATTCCTTTCAAGAATTTATTCTCAAAGGTCTGAACTTTAAGAATATGCAAAAAAAATGATTTTTTCAAAATTCTAGACCAGAATACTCCCTTAAAGTTACGCCCCAACGTGACGGGCGTAGTTACTCCATCACTAAAGTAGCTATAACACCTTTACTTATTGGAATTGAAAAATTTCTTTCGAGGATATATTCTGAGAGGTGCTTCAAGAATATGGAAAAAAAAATATTTTTTTTCAAAATACTAGACCGGAATACTCTTAAAGTTACGCTCCGACGCGACCGGCGTAGTTACTGCGTCACTAAAATAGCTATAACTCCTTAAATTATTGGAATTTGAAAATTTCCTTTCAAGAATATACTCTTAAAGGTCTAAACTTTAAGAATATGAAAAAAAAAATCGATTTTTTCCAAAATTCTAGATCAGAATACCGCCTTAATTTAGCCATCTTTTCACGAAGAAATGTCATTGGCCACGGGCACGTTTGGCTTTGCCTCGAGCGAGACAGTATTTTATCATTGAATTTGATAACACACTTTGCGAAATCCGCTATAATATCCTCACGAGATTGTGAGAAAAAAAAGTCAAATAAAAAATACTGCTCAAGCTCATGAGAGTAAAACGTGTGACGTTCGGTCGTGAAACAATTGACATAAATAAATAATTACCCGGATCGTATTAAAAGTTTTTTTTTCGTCATCGTTCGCAGGCACTCGCGGCGAGTTTCGCTCATGAAATTTCGCCGGACCGGAAGTACCTGTTATTGGCATCGAATCATCAAAAGGTGGGTCATGATAATTTTATAATCCGCCGCGTTTTTGCGTTTACACTTTTATCGAGTGTTGTTTATTATGAGCTTTCAATTATTTATATCACAGTGCATACATTGTACCGACGATAAACACGCTTCGTCATTATATATACACGACTTTTGGCAAACATTCAAACGACGATACGCATTGTAAATTCAACGTTCAGAGAGAGAGAGAGGGAGAGGGAGAGGAGAGAGAGAGAGAGAGAGAGAGAGAGAGAGAGAGAGAGAGAGAGAGAGAGAGAGAGAGAGGGGGAGAGAGAGAGAGAGAGAGAGGGAGGGAGGGAGGGAGGGAGGGAGGGAGGGAGGGAGGGAAGGAGGGAGAGGGAGAGAGAGAGAGAGAGAGAGAGAGAGAGAGAGAGAGAGAGAGAGAGAGAGAGAGAGAGAGAGAGAGAGAGAGAGAGAGAGAGAGAGAGAGAGAGAGAGAGAGAGAGAGAGAGAGAGAGAGAACGTTACGTTGAATTTCAACCCCATCGATTCGTCGTTCAAATTTCATGAATTATTCTCATCGATTACGTTATTCGAGATTCTTTTTTATACATTCATTCCCATTAAAAAATTGCACCCGCAATGAAAATTTGTGACTCGAGAAAATTGTCTTTTTAACGATTCGATTTTCAGCGTTGATTGAGAATCAACTTTTTCAATTTATTTTTATATGATAAATATAAATCATTGTTATCACAAAAGAATTACAACCATCGACAGATTAAAAAAAAAAATAATAATCAAATTCCGAGTAAAAGTGGTAATTTTCGATACGATTCAAACATTTAAATAAACTATAACTAAAATAAATATAAATCATTATGATCATTAAAAAAAAAAAATCAACAGATATTTCAAAAAATAATAACGTAAAATTATCAGTACAATTGGTAATTTGTGGCACACGGTTAATTTTCAATCAATTAATTTTTAATGAGTTCCTTCGTGATTTCTTCACTGATAAAATACAACCAAATTTAAAAAATGTGGTAATTTGTGGCACGATTAATTTTCAATATTCCACTGAAGAAGAACAAGGTCTATGTTTAACCGTTTGAAAAAAAAAAAATTGTAATAAATATAAATCATCGTGATCATAAAAAAAAAATACAACTAACAGATATTTAAAAAAAAAAATAATACAATTTCCAGTAAAAGTCGTAATTTCTGGAACCATTAATTTTGAATCAATTAATTATCAATATCATTTTCCTTGATATTTCCACTAATAAAAGAGAAGATCAGAACTCTGTTCGAAAATTCATAGAATTTTTGTTCTTCCCCATGATTTTTAAAATTTGACCCATATATTTAATATTCCAGCCCGATTCTCTGATAACGATGTTCCAATATATTTCCAGCGGCATTTTCGTTAGATTTATCCCGAGACAATCGAATAATGTTCCATTGTATTATATATCTCACGTTGCAAAGCTCTGTACCACATATATACATATACAATATATACATATATTAGGGTGGGTCAGATAAAATGGCTAATTTTTTTTTCCCTCGATATAATGAAAAAAGTATTGTTTGGCATCTCAACCAAACCCTCTGCAAATATTAGCCCGTCATATTTAAATTAAGGGGTCCCTCAACGCAAATTTGTATTTCCCATTTAAATAAATAGGAATTTTTTTTTTAACTTTGGAATTTTATTAAACTTTAACCGTTGAGGTTAGGAGAGTTTTTTTAGCACATTTTTGTAGAATATTTGATGTTCTACAAAAAAGCTCTTCTGTGTC
>CAMPGC010000200.1:0-16506 GCA_946863875.1 Alloplasta piceator
AGATCTTGAGATCACGCGAACTCTTGCGAAAATTGGAAGAATTTTCGAACTGGCATAACTTGGTACCTGTCACTGATTTCATTAAAATATATTTGGAGCTTTAAATTCGATTTCAATCAGAACCAATAATAAGAAATCTAGACCTAATGTCATCGAAGTCCACTCGAAATATGTGAACGTCGCCTTGCGACAATATTCAGTTCGCTGTCGAAGTAGTTCGTCAGTTGACGAGTCGTTATCTCTAGCGACGTGGGAAGAGCCCTTGGCGTTTTATCTTCTCTCGCACGTTTACAGTGTACAAATATTCGTTTATACCAATGCTGAGCTGTGATTTTTCTCGCTTCAGTTACTCAAATGGCTCTTTACGATCGCTGCCACTCGCGCGCAATAATATTCGATGATTAAAAGACTTTAAATACCTCAAAAAGTGTACGATTAATGACAGACATGTGATTCGTGGAAATACATTCGTTCTTCGCCTTCGCCAGAGGTGGCAAAAATATTGAAGAATCAAATGGCACGTGAATAATATAAACGTCGATAGAAATAAATACTCATCAATAATTAATACTAAAAAAAATGGGTAAGTACAATTTTTATTCATTATACTGTGGAATTGTTTATTTACTGTTATTTATGACATCGTTGTTATTAACTAAACACTTTTTTTTGAATGTATTATACCGTAATTTTAAATGGCGTTTGAACTCTGTTTAAAATCAAAATTCATTGATCGATATGTAAAAAGAAATTGGCGAGAAAATTTATAAAAACTAGTTATACCATTGTCTATCACTTATTCAATTGATTTTACTCGCTCATTAATCTGCGACAATTTCTTGGTATAGATTCATTGCATAATTTTTTCAAATATCTTTTTAATGCAGTTGCTTTCTTTTCCTTCTTAGTTGAAATCGTTAGATTTCTCTTTGCCATAATGCTTTGCATGGCAAATATGATTATTTACGGTCTAAAAGTTAACATATCGACGGCCATAATCGGTATGGTCAAGTCGCATGGAAATAAGTCCGGTGGAGGAGCGTCAAATGAATGTCCACAGTATGAGGAAAACAATGGTCCTTCTTCCGCCGATCTCGACGGTCCGTTTGACTGGACTGGTACGCAACAAGGATTGGTCGTCAGTTTATATTTCGCTGGTTATCTAATCGGCATGTTTCCCGCCGGTTATTTCGCCGATCGGTCAGTAAATGTACTTTTCAAAAATGACATTCAACACCACAAATATTGCTTAACCAAATTTGTCATATAATTAAGCTGCACACCGAGAGAAAAAATTACTGAATTTGAGAAGATGAATTTATTTATTAAATGAAAGTATTAATTCGATTATTTATTTGTTGAACCAAGAAAATCACTCTTCATTTAAAAAAATATTTTCACGAATCTATTACTCCATTATATTGAACTCTTATTTAATAGTAACAATTAAATGCATGATAGATTTGATCAAATTTGTATTCGTTGGATTAATTACATTGATCGCATCATAAACATGAGATTATTTGAATCTGAAAAACAACATCAACATTAAATTATTTTTTTCGAACAAAATTATTTCTTGGCAAAAAATTCATCATTATTTTACTTCAAAAAATATTTCTGTAGTCTTTTCAATATTTATCAGATATAAAATTGATTGTGATTATTTTAAAAGAAGCTGCAGTAAAATAAATAACACATTATTTTATTCCAATAGAATATTTGTTTGGAATGATGAAATTTTTATTTCCTTCAAGCAAAGAACTATCATTTCTATAGTATACTTTAATAGTATACATAAGTTATTAAAAATTAAAAAACTAGTTTTTTAAATGTTTTCTTATATTCGAATCTTCATAACCCCTAACTTTTTTCAAGTGCATTGTAGTAGTCGATAGCGTAATAGGTAGTGTGTTAGGTAGTTAGGTAGGATAAGTATGACGGTAGGTAGGGTCGAGGGTTCGAATCTCGGTCGGACAGAGAAATTAGATCGGAGAATTGGCGCAGATTTGTATTTTTTTTTCTATTTATCTCTTTTTGGGGTCACTAAACTATGCATATTAAATTATTTGGCAAGGACTATATATTTTTTATAAAATGTTCGGCAACAATTAATGAACACGCATTTGATTGAATCAATCATTTTTCCTGTTGATTGGACTAATTAATTTGTTGATTCAACAAATGTTTTTTCTCAGTGCTTCCTGTATTAAAAAACATGAATGTTTTGGTTTTGAATGATAAAATGTGTTCTTGATTCAAACAACATATTACATATAATTGATAACATATTCTTGGATTCAAGTAAATTCGTTTATTGAAACAGAAATTTAAGAAATTGACTAAAAAAAATGAACCAAGTAAATATATAAGGGAACCAATCTAATATGTTTTGGCAAATAATGAAAAAAATGATTTTTTGCCTTCAAAACTTTATTTCATTGGTTCTAGTATATTTTTCTCTCAATGCAGAATATCAAAAGAGTACGATTTCGTTTCATTTTTCAATCAATAATCATTATTTTACAAATAATAAATTGATCAATTGATCAATAATATACTAAATTATTTTTCGCAAGGTTCAACACAAAATGGGTGCTTCTAATTTGCATATTTTGCAACTCGATATTCACAATGCTTGTTCCTTTGGCCGCAAATTCGATCGGTGCCCTTCTCGGTCTTCGATTTTTGACCGGTCTCGTGAGTTCGGCCAATCTTCCGGTCGTTAATGTTCTCGTTGCGAAGTGGGTAATATACGAGGAAAAAAGTACATGGGTCGGTATTATTTATGCTGGCACGTCAATCGGTACCGTCATATCGATTTTTTCATCCGGCCTGATTATGAAATATTTGAGCTGGCAATCGATATTTTATATTCATGGCTCTCTGCCGATCATATGGTGCATCGTTTTTGCCATTTTTTTTGCCGATAATCCGGAGGGTCAAAAAATCATCAGTGAAAACGAGAGGAACAAGTTGATCTCGTCGTACGGCCATCGAGCACCGGGGTCATCGAGTATTCGTGTACCCTGGCGAGCCATTTGGACTTCCGTTCCATTTTGGGCATTGCTCCTCACAAATACACTCGGAAATTTTTGCTGGTACTTTTTACTGACTCAGCTGCCACTCTACATGAACAAAATATTAAGATTCGACATAACCGCGGTAAGAATTGATCGATTTTTTAAATAATAATAATAACAACAACAACAATAATAATAATAATAATAATAATAATAACAATAATAAAAATTGCTATTATTAGAAAAGTCTAAACATGAAAAAGGTGTTGACAGAAAGAAAAATTCCGTCTAATCAATTATTCTCATGTGCAGAATGCGACTTACAGCTGTCTGCCTTACTTAATAAATGCCTTCACAAATTCACTTTTCGGAAAATTATTGGACATGGGTAGAAAACGTGGATACTGGACCCAGACGAACGCACGAAAAATTGCGGTCACCATAAGTAAGTTATTGCTTAAAATCAATTAATTTTGCTAGTCATGAAGAGAGCTTTGTTTTTAGCAACAAACAAGATTTATATCTTCAACTCTTGTGATCGTCAAGCTGTCAAGCTCAAAATTTTTCAATGGTATATTGAGTGATAAGGAAAACTGGTATTAAAGTTAGAAGTAATCATCTCTCGGAAATTATAAAATGTCAAGAAATTTTAGTGATCGCTTTAGTAATCGTTAGGCCACTCTAGGATTTTCAAAAAATCGATTTTTTGTTTGTTAAAAAGGTAACTTACAATTAGTATGTATAGAATTTATATTCCAAAAGGTTATGTGCGTGAAAAATCCCTAAGTCCTCGATTTTCATATTCTAGTGCAACCCCTCTTCATCCACAGCGGGCTTTCTACAAACTTCAAATGCGTTTATCTCGGAACTACATTTCGTTGATACCACGTTTTTATTAACTCGCTTTCTTGTATGTCCGGGTGGAATTTTGTATTTGATTTTAAACTAACTTTCCGATAAGCTAGAGACTTGAAATTTTGAACGTAGCTCAGAATTGGATGACAATGCAAGAAAATGTGAAAAAAGTCGTAATTGCGATTACAATTTTTTAAAAATAATTTTGTAATTTTTTCAATAAAAACTATGTCGGGAACGGTTACCATAGCAACGGTTTAGGTTTTTGTTTTTGCTATATTTTCTTGAATATAACTGACATCTGGCTGACAGATAAACAGAATAAACCAATTATTCTATTCCCTGTAAGGAAATCATTATATAATCAAGTGTAAAGTTTATTATGGTCTTTATAGTGTAAAATCTATTATGGTAAAGGAGACAGCCACCCAACGCAAGCGACGCTTAGAAAAAAAAGGCAAAAGCGGCTTGTGACGCTTCAAGAGGAATCGGAAGCAGATCGGTTCAAGCTCATCAAAGTATTCAAAATAAATTTCAAAATTTCATTTACACAATACTAAAAATCAGAAAATAAATTAAACAAATAATTTTTTTTTTAATAAACCACGTTTTTAAAACGGACTAGAAAGTATAAAATAATTTCCCTAGGCTTCATCCAGAATAAAACAACATACATATTATCTAACCTCTTACATATTATGTAAGAGTCATACATATTTCTAACCTCTTACATATTATGTAAGAGTCATTGTACATTTTTAATAGCTATTAAAATACTTGTGAGATTTGAAACGAAAAACGTGGGGCGCATGCAACACATAACTATATGAAGTAAAGAGAGTAGCTATCAATGAGAGAACTTATTTATATCAGTTGAAATAATTTGCGGTGCAATACAATTAATAGCTGAATGCGCCCCACGTTTTTCGCTTCAAATCTCACAAGTATTTTAATAGCTATTAAAAATGTACAATGACAAATTTTCAGGATCATCTGTAAGAGGTTAGAAATATGTAAGTTGTTTTGTTCTGCACGAAGCTTAGAGAAATTATTTTATACTTTTTTGTCCGTTTTAAAAACGTGGTGTATTAAACATTTTTTTTATTTGTTTAATTTTTCAAATTTGCCGAACTCATAACTGGAACAAATTTCAACCGATTCATTTGAAATTTTAACTGCATATTCAAAATAACGTTCTCTAAAGCAGTATGTAGGATTTTTTCATTATATAGCATTGTTTCTTTTTTATAAACAATTTTCTGACAATTTTTTCATGGTATTTTATACTTTTTAATTTAGAAATGCGCCATTTCTACAAAAAACAATTCATCGAAAAAATCCTAGGTACTCCTATAGCTATTCGTATCTATAATCGGAAAAACTTTGGGGTCACATCGTAACTCAAAAATTATAAGAGCTGTTGGTTCGGCCTTTGACCTTCCAGAAATAAAGGTGTCATAGGAAAAATGCTGCACAGTCGCCATTAAGACATATAACGCCATGAAAAAATAATTTTATATTGCAAATTAGATGTATAATAGGGCACTTTTTTGTGAATCCGATTTATTTTATGGTTTCGCCGAAAAAAATCACGAAATATGCCCTTTTTTGTCTGTAGAGTGGCCTAACCCCTTAATAAGTGCATTAGATGATAAGGATGGTCGATATTTACTTTCAAAAAAATAATTCATAGTTTCCGTTTGAAAAAAGTTGTTGAATGATCTAAAAACAATTGCAATTGGTTTTCATTGAATTTGGATAGAATTGCTTGAGGGACAAAGATTTATGTAATTTTGAAATTGAAAAAGAATCTTCAATGTACTAATTTCCGTAATTTCACAGCTCGGTACTCAAATCTATCGAAATTTGATTCTATAAAAAACTGGACGATAAGAATACTTGACATAGAATATTATAATAATAACTTGAGGATTTTGGACTTCAAAGAACAATATTTTGTTTGCGATAGGTTGCATTCCACCAAGTATTCTCTTGATCGCGATCGCTTATATTGGCTGCAAAAGAGACGCAACAACTGTTATGCTGATTCTCAGCATTGTTTTTTGCGGTGCCATTTTTGTTGGGCATCTGACGAATCACAATGATCTTGCTCCCAATTACGCTGGTATTCTCATGGGTATCACAAATGTACCTGGAACAATATCGGCTTTTATATTGCCCGCTCTGGTCGGAACATTGACGGAGGAAGGCGTAAGCACAATTTAATTCATTTCATTTTGCCATTTATTTCAATAAAATCAATGAACCGAATAACAGTATTTTGTTAATTACAATAATTAGCCAACCGATAAAAGAAATACTTTTTTCTCACTATTCCAGCACACATTCGAACGTTGGAGAATCATTTTTTGGGTCAACATCGTCGCTCAAATCAGCGCATTTTTTGTATTCATATTTTTCGGCTCGGCAAAGATACAAGACTGGAATTATCCCGAGGGAAAACCTCCAATCGCCGACGGGGAAGGAAACAATCAAGGAACTGCAGCATCTTGAAAGAGATTGGTTGAAAATTGAATATAAAGTATTGTGAAAAATTGTATTTATCATTCGTTTGATTTCAACAATTCTTTAGCAAATTTCGAATCTGATTTTGGAAAATTCCGCATTTCAGATTTTTTAAATACGTCTTTCTTTCATTGAAACGGTACAGTTTTACTCCTTATCGATGAAAGTGTTGTATAAACGGGAAATATTTGAATGAAAAAGTCGTAAAAACTGCATCGTCTCGACAAAGCTCACGTCTCTCGATTTATTGAGTTGAAAACACGTTCATAATGAACCCCGCAATTATAACGTGAGACCACACTCGCTTTGAACTGCCAATTAAACGCCATCTACTGAATGTTTGACACGGAATAGTGAATAAAATGTTCTTTTTTCATGTCTCATATCAACCAATTAAAAAGTGTCGTTCTCGACAACCACGTCGTTCTCTTTGTAATTTCCGTACGAAATAATACTGCAGCGTAGCAGAAGTTACAATGAATGGACGATAAAAATGGTGAAAATGAATAAAAACAATATCTCACCCAATTAAATGCATAAAAACCTCTCGTCTTCGTTGTTGATCTCGAACTAATTGACGCTACAATGGAAGCGAATGGGAAAATATATACAAGGAAAATAGTACATTACGATACGAGTGCGATGAAACTTTTTCTCGTACGAGTATCGAACAAAATTTTATCGCACGATTGCGTAAAGTGCCCGCTTATTGCACGCGCAGCGAAGCGAAGCGTGCGAGAAGTGGTCACTTTACGCACGGAGTGCAATAATAGTACATTACGATACGAGTGCGATGAAACTTTTTCTCGACGAGTGTGAGTTTGCAGCATGAGCCGAAGGCGAATGCTACAATCACACGAGTTGAGAAAAAGTTTCTCGCACGAATATCGTATAAAATTTTATCGCACAAGTGGTCACTTTACGCACGGAGTGCAATAAAATAATTTAAAAAATATATTTATCTCTGGCGTGAAAAAAAAACATCGTCAACAACCTTCTGAAACAGCAAGATCAAAGGAAATGTCGTGTAAAATTAGTATCCTCGCAAATTGTTTCCGTGAAAATTCTACGAGAAGTAAAACGATTGAAACAAAAAGTGGGACATGACAATTTTTTTTTTTAAGGGTAAATAAGTAAACCCCCTCTGCGTATATTATTTATGTCGGTGGTTGAAATATTACGTTTGCAATATATTTTCGTGCTATCGCCTGCGGTCCCGCCGTTCAGCGGATTCTCGCGCGAGTTTTCCACATGAAGCGCTATATGAGGAAGAAAACACGGAACGAGCGAAGAAGGGAAAAGTCGTCTCGTCTCTCAGCAAGTCATTTCCTTTTCCCGTTTAAATATTCCCCAAGCTCCCGAGGCAACGGCAGAGAGAGAGAGAGAGAAAGAGAGCGAGAGCGAGAGCGAGAGAGAGAGAGAGAGAGAGAGAGAGAGAGAGAGAGAGAGAGAGAGAGAGAGAGAGAGAGAGAGAGAGAGAGAGAGAGAGAGAGAGAGAGAGAGAGAGAGAGAGAGAGAGAGAGAGAGAGAGAGAGAGGAGAGGAGAGAGTGAGAGTTGCTTCTTCGACTCAAACCACGAGATACCATTCTCCGTTTTTCTTTTCTTACTCTTAAGCATTTCAAAAAATCCCCTCATCTCATTCGCTGTCTCTTCCTGTCCTAGGGCTCGTCATCCCTATTTCAAACGATCCTGTAATCCCATATTCGAGAGGTCTATTGAGAAATGTACTTTGGAATGGGAAGAAAGTTAAAAAAATTCATGAGAACCATTTTTTAAGATAATAAATATAGAAATTTGATTTTAAATTATGCTGTTGTACATCGAAGGCTTCAAATTTCGCGAAATCATTGAAAGACACGAAAAAACATGGTTTCTAAAAAAACCTTACGAGAGCATAGTTAAAAACAAAAAAAAACATGATTTAGAATGTTTTTGATCATTTTTCCAATTACTAATTTCAACGAGAACGTGGTGAAATTAATAACAAAAGAAGATTTTCGGATTTTTCATTGTTTATTTTCATCAGCAATACCGTAGGTTTTTAAAAAAATATTGACATAAATTCTCTCGAGTATCACTGGAGAAAGCCAATTAGTTTATTATGAAAACCATAAAAACTGTTGCCATAACCATGCAGATGGGTTTACCCTACAAAATGGTTCAATTTAATGTTGACACAAAGGGTTGCAAATATTATTGATCGTGCCAATCATGTTATGGGTTGCCCCAAACAAATCATTTTGTTCGACGGAAAAAATCAAATGTGAGTCATTCCATGTAAAATCGACCAATAGTAGGAATCGACCTCTTTCAATTTCGATGAAATTTGGTCAGAAGTTTTATTTAATCATAAAACGAAGGGCTACCAAAGGAAAAAAATTAAAAAAATTGTTTTCGAAATTTATGCAAAATAAAAAAATTCACCATTTTTTTCAATTTTTCAAGATTATTTTTTGAATATTTCGAAAACTATTATAGTTACGAAAAAATCGTTCTAACTTCGACTCAAAGAGTATACTTGGGGCTACGAAGAAAAAATATTCGAAAAAAAATCTTGAAAAATGATGAATTTAGAGAATTGTGAATTTTTAAAAATTGTGAAAATTCACGATCAACATTAAATGTTTGGTTCAATTTTTTAAATATCATACCTTTTACTGATAGTAAAGTTGAGCAATCGTGTAGTTTTGTTATTTTGAGCAGTAAATATTACAAAATCACATGACTGCTCATCTTTACTTAATTTGGAGGTAAAAAAAAATTTTTTTTACAAAAACTCAAAAATTCATAATTTTGACAAAAACAGTATTCTGAACATTTCAGGATCCCTTAAGATGAGTATTTCACAAATAAAATGGATTATTTTTCCGACCCAAATGTCGGCCAATAGAATTGCACCATTCGACGTCACGTGGTACAACCTACATGGTATTATACTGATAATTTTTTGATTATTTTCTCTGGTAGTTGCTATATATAAAAAACAAAACATGATCCAGTCAAATTAACCACACGTCAAACTGACAGGTTGAATTCAATTGTGAAAATTGGAGATTTTGCATGAAAATGAGTCGATTTGGAGTTTGTTCTCTGTCCACCATTGATAAAAAAGTCAAAGGAAATGTTCCCATTAATACGGAGAAGGCAAAAAAAACAGTTTGGAACCAATTTACTACTGTTAACTGTTCATTTCATCTCATGGTGCAATTCTATTGGCCGACATTTGGGACGGAAAAATAATCCCCCGAATACCACACGAGCTTCAAAATTATCTGGCATTTCCCTCAAGGTTCCCTGCAAACAAATAAAGTCGTCAAGTTTTTCAGGAAAAACTTGACTCCTTCATTTGTTTGCAACGAACCTATCGGGAAATACCCGATAATTTTGAAGCTCTTGTGGTATTATAAGTGAAAATTCTCCAAGTTCATCATTCTTCGAAAAAAAAATTCGGAATATTTTTTGTTTCTTTTTTTAGCCACAAGTATACTTTTTCAAACGAAACCAGAATGATTTTTTCGTAACTATAATAGTTTTCGAGATATTTGAAAAATAAACTTTAAAAATTGAAAAAATGGGGAAATTTTGAATTTTGCATAAGTTTCAAAAAAAAAATATACTCTGGCAGAACTTCGTTTTATAATGAAAGAATACTTCTGACCAAATTTCATCGAAATTGAAAGGGGTCGATTCCAACTACTGGTCGATTTGACATGGAATGACCCACATTGATTCCTTCTGACTGGAAATATGATTGAAAATACTGAAAAATTAACTAGCCATGCAAATCCATTATGATACACCAAATGGATTTCTTTCAATGAAGGATGCATCTTAATCATGGTTGGCTCACGAGGATGTCTCTGACTCTGGCTCCATTTCCTAGGAAATTTCATGTGGATTGTTAATCTCCCGAGATTCACGCGACAGGATAACATTACGCTTCGCACAATCCAGCAAACTGGTTACATCGCAGAAATATCCGACTCAGTATCTTGGTCCTTTATTCTCGCGGAAAATGCAAGGATACGTGAAACCCTCTTCGCCACGATGGGAATCAGCGTCTTCCCTTCGTGTCGCCGTTCGGACTACATACACCATCATGCGGGTTTACGTTATACCGAGCGAAACGACGAAGGATTTTACCTCGTTGCACACGAGAGACATTCGCCGGCGAAAGCATGCGAGATGCTGCTCCTTTCCCCACTTCGGGCCAGAGCCCAGACCGCGCCGTTATTACTAGCAATAAATCGCCACATTTAATAAGAGCCGCGTGCAAGCTTCGAGACCATCCGGAGAGACGAGTGCAAGAGCGGGTATAGGATAACAGTGTGAGGTTAGCAATGGAGTTGAAAGCTTTTGCTCGAGAAACTAGATAGTCAGGTGACCCCACCCTTCTCTCGGAGAATGATCGAGTCGAAAGGTGAAAAAGTCGGAAAATACAAAACCGACACTCCAAAAAAATCACATGTTTTTGATGAATTGGTATAATCGACCACATATGCGTCTAGAATTTTCCAAAAATCGATTTTTTTCATGAATTATTGGTCCCTTTTGTTTTAGGCTTAAAATGACCCGAAACGCATGCGGTTTTCTAACTGTCATAAATTGTTTAATTTTTCGAAATTAAAAAGTTTGACTCGATATAGACCATAAGAGGGTTATATTACAAGAATCTTTTTTAAATTTTCATCTTGATCAATATTTTCAATGCTGTGAATTCGTTTATCACAGGTAATTACAGTAAAAACTGAGCAAATTCAAAAATTTTTATACTTAATGTGCCCATAAACGATTCGTTTCATTAATTTCTATTGCTGTATCTGACAAAGGAATTTTTTCTAGGAGCGCATTTTTGCCACTGTTAGATGTATGTAAGGCCTCAGTAACACGATAACTAATCCATATGGGGTATTCCACGTCGAATCGAGCGGTCATCGGCCTGAACTCCTCAGATTTTGATGTCCAATGAATTGTGGTTTTCGTTTGGCTCAAAATATGACCTCAAATTTTTAAAAAAATTTATTTTATTTTCCAGAGGTTGTCCGAGCTAAAAAATCAATAAATTGAGGGAAAACACAAAGAGGGGCTTTTTTCAAATTAATGAAATTTTTTTCACAGAAACTCGGGCCTAAAACAGATATTTTTGTCATAGTTCGATAATGGGCCAAAAATAATTACTAGTTTTTTATTATTTTTTATTGTGCTTGAATCATCCGTTTCATTTCAGGTCGTCGAGGTTAAAAAATTTTCGAAAAAAGTTGTCGTTTCACTCTAAAACCAAGAACAAAAATCTAGTTTCACTAGAAAAATATTTATGTTGTTCTTATTCTCACTACAAGAAATAATCAAAATAAGAAATTATGAATAAAATAAATTACAATACAAAAAAATAGTCATTATTTTTGACCTATTATCGAACTATGAAGAAAATATCTGTTTTGGGCCCTAGTTTCTGTGATAAAAATGTCATTCATTTCAAAAAGTCCTCTCTTTATGTTTTCCCCCAATTTAATTATTTATTACCTCGCACAACCCCTAAAAAATTAAATAAAAATTTCTAAAAACTTGCGGTCATATTTTGGGCCAAAACAAAACCTACAATTTATTGGACATCAAAATCCGGGTGGGTCAGACCGATGACGCCGTGATTTGACGTGGAATGCCCCCATATACATCTCTACCAGTCATAACTCTATTGATGGATAGCACTTGTCAGAACATCTCTACCGATTACAAATCTACCAATAATAATTTGATCAAATATGCAAATACAAAACTATTACAGGAAACAAGATTCTGGAAGAATACTACCGAATGATAAACCTGATTTTTGTTCATTAGTACGATTGCAGAAAGATTAGGTATTCGGATTAGGTAAAAGTATCTTATGGTAGAGATGTTTGGGCGTGGTTTGATTTAGCCTAATTGTCTCAGGATAGACGGAGAATATTAGGCTAAAAATATTTGTCAGGATTTTTCAAGGATCTCTTTTATATTTGATATAATCATTTGGTAGAGTCATTGAAGACCATTTATATGTAGAGATGTCCTCGGGTGAAATAATAGCCGGTAGAGATGCAAGTGTATTAATTTTACTACAGTCTTTCGCTCATCATTTGCAGGATTTTTGCCGATTAATAAGACGAAAATCAACTGACGTATAAATTATTTTCAACTTTTCTTTCTCATGGCAGTGAGTGAATGAGCGTGGAATAATTACAACGATTCGACATCGCGTCTTCCAATTTGCAAATTTTTTGTCCCTTTTTTTGTGTATCGGATGTTGGATATCGAAAACCGAGTGACTCGACGAGGGAACAACCGGCGCCGCTTTCATTATCGGTTTCGTATTAATTATCAAACGATGATCCTGTTAACGTTTTAATATAGAGCATTGTAATACAACGCGACCAACTGAACAAGTCACAAAATTGTAACAATCGATAAAAGTTAATTGAATTTCATCTCAGGGCAAAAATAACAAGGTCGTGTATTTATTACTTCCTCCATTTGATTCCCTTCCATTCATAAAAGTTCGAACCAGCTTTATTGAATAATCAATCAGTCACCGAGTAAATATATAAAAATATATAACGCAAAATATGCTTTTTTTCATAATCTAATCGAAGTTCACTAATTTTTGCAAATTATTTTTTGCATTACATTTTGTCGACTCGTGAAATGACAAAATTAGGAGAATACAATGTGCAATTTTCAGTTCGCATACATCTATCTGAGTGGAAATATTTCGAATCTTAAAATGACAACACTGAGCTCATAAATTGAAATGAGCGAGATCGAATTCACGAATCCTTCCGCGGAACTTGGCATTATCCATTTCGATATTTCACTTGGTACGTCTGACGTTTTCGCGAGGTATTCCGACAGCTGGGTGAATCGATTTTACCATTGCAGGAGGTAGCCACGAACAGACGATGAAAATGTGGGTCAGTGGTATAGAGATGTTAACTGTGCATAACATAAATGAGGTCCACGCGCTTCATTTTCAGGCGCAAAAAAGTAAACATTAAAAAAATGCTTGACCACATTCAAACTGAATATCGCATCACTTTTTGAACTTAAGATCCATGCATGAAGCAAATTGTAACAGAATGAAATTTTATTCAGCACGTGAAATTAGAACAATATGCTATGAGAATCGGTAATATCCTACACGGAAAGAACGACTTACTCGTATTTAATGCAACTAAACAGCTTAGTGCCCTGAGCGCCAGACGATAAATTAGTTGAATCCACTAGATAGTTGGTTGGGTCAACTAATCAACCCTATTTTTTCGTTACCACAATTAATTCGCTTCAAACGATTAGTTATTGTAACTAAGTTGTTTCAAACGATTAGATATTGTAACTAAAGCGTTTCAAACGATTAGGTATTATAACTAAGTCGTTTGAAACGATTAGTTATTGTAACTAAGTCATTTCAAACGATTAGTTATTGTAACTAAGTCGTTTCAAACTATTAGTTATTGTAACTAAGTCGTTTCAAACTATTAGTTATTGTAACTAAGTCGTTTCAAACGATTAGTTATTGTAACTAAGTCGTTTCAAACGATTAGTAATTGTAACTAAGTCGTTTCAAACGATTAGTTATTGTAACCAAGTAGTTGCAAACGATTGGATATTGTAACTAAAGCGTTTCAAACGATTAGGTATTATAATTAAGTCGTTTCAAACGATTAGTTATTGTAACTAAGTCGTTTCAAACGATTTGTTATTGTAACTAAGTCGTTTCAAACGATTACTTGTTATAACTAAGTCGTTTCAAACGATTAGTTATGGTAAATAAGAAATATAGAGTTGGTTAGTTGACCCAACCAACTATATCCAGTTGATCCAAACAATTTCTCGTCTGGCGTTCAGAGTACTATGCTGTGTTTGGTTGGAACAACTAAGTCGTTTTCTGTGCAGGCCCGTGAATCATGTCTTTCCATTTTTTGCTGTGGTTTCCAGTTGAAAAAAATTCGCTTTATTCTGAAAGATGTGTCACACAATGAGGACCAACTGATTCAACCCTAATCCCTTGACGCTCCAGGCAATAATTAAGGTCTATCGGATGTCCCAAATTGTGATATACATACATTCGGCTTCACATATTCTCGCTGACGATAATTATAAACGGATTCGAAACTTCTGACGTAGATTGGCTTGGTGTCGAAGCGCATGCAAACACCCACGGGGCCTTCTCGATATAACTCGGATAGCTCTCGAGCAACCAGTCACGCAAATGAGGAAGGACGGGCGCAAAGGAGAGAGAGAGAGAGAGAGAGAGAGAGAGTGAGTGATTTGAATTTGTAGTTAGTGAAGATATTCGGCAAGTAACAATCAAGCAAATCAGGAGGAAGACAATCCTGAGCATGGTGAAGAAGATATGGGTTAGGCTGTGTGCCATAAACATCAATTTAGCTAATCTCTTGCATCAAATACCACATTAGAGGCTCTAATGTCGATTGATACTCATTCATACGTAGTGGCATAAATTGAGATGTTTTAATAATAAAATTACACGATGTTGTGATTCTTACACAAATCCCACGAAAAAAAAAGTAAATCAAATAAGGGTTGTGATGTAGTGTAAAGTCATCTGAAGACAGCACACGATATTTTCAATCTCTCAAAAAGTCTCACCGGCGATGATAACGCTCTAAAATATAGGAAAAAATCTTAAAACATTTGTTTGACTAAAATGTGCTTCTGGATTTTTGTATTTTGTGCTCCAGCTTAATCATTTTTTTTTGTTCCAGATCGTGGATTAGAGAAAACAGTATCCGTGAGTAGAGACTTCTCTTACTGAGCTCTGATGACGCCTTTTAAATGAATACAATTCTTCTTGTTAATCATGAACATCCTTTATAAAACGCATAATATAAGTTTTCATGCTGATTTTGTATTGTTCTGTTATTGTTGATTAATCAAATATCCCGTTTCCTGATTTTCCGATATACTCTGCGTATTGCTCGAAGGATTTTTTAAGCTTAACATTAAAAGTTTTGACCCTGAACTTGCATCCGTTTCGCTAAATCTCCGTGCATCTCAAGGCACATTGTAACCTTCTATTCTGAGGAATGTATACCTCGAGGACAAGGGATGTTACATCCCCGAAGAGTGGCAAAGAGCCTCGGGGTCATTCAGCATCGTTCATTGTTGTGCGTTCGCACTGCGCTGTTGTTTCAATTACCTTTGTGAGATGGTCTTTGAACCCCTTTCGGCGACGTTGACGGTCTTGCTTATTACCCCTTCATACCACTTTCCTTGCTTCTCGCCCTTCTTTCTCACTCACCCTCTCTATCTCGTTCACTTTTCCTCGCTCTTGAAATTTCTCCTCGGTTCATCCCTCTCTTTCTCTCTCTCTATCCCTTGTCACATATATAGTCTACCCTCAGTAGCCTCCTCCAACAGACCAACTCTCAGCATAGATCCAAAATACCTCAAACCCATTTCAACATCCACGCGCTTTCACCGCGTCTCGACGGCATATTGTGCATGCATAATTTAACGTGCTTCGAATAAATAATAAAGTTTTCGCATGCTGATGACTGGCGGGGGGATGAAAGTGACTGTATACTCCAAAGCATACGCTGATTTCAGCTGACGTAGTACTGGCAAGTAGCCTCTCCCTCAATGGCTGAGACGCGAACCAACGTGCGACACATTTACGTTAGAATTTTCTCACCGTGATCTGATTTTGAGCTTTACTAAATTCCACAAAAGTTCCCATAATTTGCAACGATGTTTCGCATAGTTGTGACCCAAAGTTACACCTATCGTTCAATCAATTGTAAATTGGCAGCAATTAATTACAGCGATTTTCATGCAGAATCGTGTATAATATTCGACAGGGCTGAAAAGTCCTAATGGAGTTTATTAGTTTGCTGCTGGAGGCAAAGTCATCGTTCTTCCACTTTCCGAGGGTACGTGTACCGTGTAACTCAGGATTGGAACGTTGTTCACTTCATGAGAATACTCAAGCCACTCTGCCGGGAGAAAACTAGGTCGAGTCCAAGACGGTATCTCATCCCTTGGTTAATTAACTCTTCGCCACTGTATATAGCAAATGAAGAAAGTACCTGAGAGCAGGAAGGA
>CAMPGC010000201.1:0-14012 GCA_946863875.1 Alloplasta piceator
TTTATGTTTGTTAAAAAAAGATGAAGAATAGAGTTGGTGGCAAAAATTCTGTCAATAATATAAATAATATATGAAATTAATATATCACACGGATACACTAATTACTATAAATAAAGTACTGAAAACAAATTCGTTGCTATGCAGCGACATTACTTTGTTTAAACAATAATAACTTTATCATTTATGAATATTTTTTTCTATAAAAAAAAGTGAAACTTGCCAAAACTATAATTCAGTTGTGTGCAAAATTTCGACTTTGGCATCTGAATACTGTCGTCAGAAAAAATTATTGAAAATCAACTTAGTTTTGGGAAAAAGTTCCTCATCTCCCTTTTCTTCTCTTCCCTTCAAATTAAATAGCAGAACTTGCAATTCTTTATGTTTGTTTAAAACAAAATGGACAATGGAATTGATGGCAAAAATTCTGTCAATAATATAAATAATATTTTAAATTAATATATCACACGGATACACTAATTAATATAAATAAAATACTGAAAACAAATTCGTTGCTATGCAGCGACACTTCTTTGTTTAAACAATAATAACTTCATAATTTACGAATATTTTTTTTTATACAAAAATATGGAACTTGCCAAAACTATAATTCAGTCGTGTGCAAAATTTCAACTTTGGCATCTGAATACTGTCATCAGAAAAAATTATTGAAAATCCACTTAGTTCTGGAAAAAAGCTCCTCGACTCCTTTTTCTTCCCTTAAATAGCAGGACTTGCAATTTTTTATGTTCGTTTAAAGCAAAATGGAGAATGGAATTGATGGCAATAAATGTGAAAATTGAATATATATATATATATATATATATAGCTAATAAATAACCGTATGCTCTATACGACGCATGGGCTGACCTCGTCATCGCCATAATCGATAGCTCGTCGATTACGTTATTGCAATAAATAATCCTGCGTGTGTGTTCGAACATCAGAATGAACGTACAAGTTGGTTCGTGCGCATACTGCGATAATCGATATCGTTTCGATCACATGTGTAATTCCGAACGAAGGACGAGCTGAATCGCGAGCGTCAATCTATCAAAGTTTCATGCCACTGGCGTAAAATAAAAAAAAATGGAAGCGATAACGTTACGAGGGACCGTAAACATGCGTATAAACCATCGGATAATCTCAGATCAGATGAAAAATTTGTAAAAAACACCTGAACACAATCTGCTGATAATTTCACTATGAAATTGTTATCATCAAACACTGAGAAAACAATGTACCAGGATTTGTTAATTGTTAACAAATGTTAAGTTGAACATGAAAAAATCAATTATTTTTTAACAGTTAATAAATTATTTTGATATAAATAAAATATTTCTTAACGACTAACAAATTTTGTAACAGTAAAGGAATGTTTAAGTAAAAGTGCTCAATAAATATATTTCTTTACTACAAATAAACTATTTTCTCATTGAGGTAAAATGGGCCTGATTAAAAAATTTATAATATTTATGGGATAATTTTATAAGAGATTATAATTTTGGAAGGGAATCCAAAATGATCCCCTTGCGGGAAAAATGGTTTTTCAATATGAAGGATCAAGATATAATTTTTTAAAAACTGTAACTATGTAAACAATGTACCAGGATTTGTTAATTGTTAACAAATGTTAAGTTGAACATGAAAAAATCAATTATTTTTTAACAGTTAATAAATTATTTTGATATAAGTAAAATATTTCTTAACGACTAACAAATTTTGTAACAGTTAAGGAATGTTTAAGTAAAAGTGCTAAATAAATATATTTCTTTACTACAAATAAACTATTTTCTCATTGAGGTAAAATGGGCCTGATTAAAAAATTTATAATATTTATGGGATAATTTTATAAGAGATTATAATTTTGGAAGGGAATCCAAAATGATCCCCTTGAGGGAAAAATGGTTTTTCAATATGAAGGATCAAGATATAATTTTAAAAAAACTGTAACTATGTAAACAATGTACCAGGATTTGTTAATTGTTAACAAATGTTAAGTTGAACATGAAAAAATCAATTATTTTTTAACAGTTAATAAATTATTTTGATATAAATAAAATATTTCTTAACGACTAACAAATTTTGTAACAGTTAAGGAATGTTTAAGTAAAAGTGCTAAATAAATATATTTCTTTACTACAAATAAACTATTTTCTCATTGAGGTAAAATGGGCCTGATTAAAAAATTTATAATATTTATGGGATAATTTTATAAGAGATTATAATTTTGGAAGGGAATCCAAAATGATTCCCTTGAGGGAAAAATGGTTTTTCAATATGAAAGATCAAGATATAATTTTTAAAAAACTGTAACTATTTAACGAATCCTTTTACGATTCTAAGTATTTGAAATTTCAATTTTAGTTTTTTAGAATTTGTTCAAATTTCTAGAAAAGCATCCTTTCGTATATACGTATGGGCAAAACGATCCCCCAATTTGGGTTACAATTATCCCCGAGTAACTAATGCTGAAGTAAAATAATTTAACATATTTTTATTTTTATTTATTTATAAAAAATAGAGTCCTCGACTGGAACATTACAAAGATCGCATATAAATTTGCAACGTCTGGAGCAAAATACAATTTATTGGGGTAAAATGATCGGGGGATCATTTTACACACACGGCGTGGGATCATTTTGCCCCAACCGACATTATTGGATCAAATAAAACGTTTACTAGATAAGGCTAATAATTTTGATGAAATCCGCAGGGATCATTTTACCCACGGGGGATCATTTTAGACACTTTTCCCCTACCATGAAATGGTCATCATCAAAATAAAACGTGTCTTAATTGCTAGGAATTGCATAAACACTAACTAAATGATGGAGAAATCTGAAAAACGCCGATTCATAAATTTTCAATAATTACACTATAAAATCATGGCCGTCAAATTATAATGGACCTTCATTAGAAAAAGCCTTATCTTGAGAGTTTGACTTTGTATAACGAAAAATATATTTTCATAACCAGCTCACAAAAATTTCTGTAAATTCAACAGTCTTGGCAATTAACGAGTACAAAGCGAAGCACCTATTTTCTTCGGAGTATTTATTTCAATGTTTGAACAACCATAATTTTGTTGGATTTCCAAGATCCTCGGTATAATTTTCCTGGAGTGTAAATTTCTGTTCTACGAATACTAAAATTATATTTTATTCCTTCTTTTCAACATCGCACGATCTGGAATGAAGAAACGTACACACGTGTGTTACAGGTGTAAATTATACAAACGTCATGCGTGCAATGTAATCGCTCGTACGAACGGACTGTTTGCGTTTCTATGGATGATGAATTACACCGTTAATATATACGTGCATATCGGAATATATGGGGCATTCCACGTCAAATCACGCGATCGTCGGCCTGAACCCCTCGGATTTTGATATCCGATGAATTGTGGGTTTCGTTTGGCCCAAAATATGACCTCAAATTTTTAGAAATTTTTATTTCATTTTTTAGGGGTTGCCGGAGCAAAAAAATCATTAAATTGAGAGAAAACATAACTAACTAGTGAAACTTCACTTTTTTCTAGGTTTAAGAGTAAAAAAGAGTGTTTTGGGTCCTAGGTTCTGTGAAAAAAATTTCATTAGTTTGAAAAAGGCCCCTCTCTATGTTTTTCCTCAATTTAATGATTTTTTAGCTCAAGCAACCCCTAAAAAATGAAATAAAAATTCCTAAAAATTTGAGGTCATATTTTGGACCGAACAAAACCCACGATTCATTGGACATCAATATCCGAGGGGGTCAGGCCAATGACCGCGTGATTTGACGTGGAATGCCCCATATACATGTGTAGATGAATACACAGAGATGAGAGCCGCGCTCGAGTTTCTACACACGCAGGCCTCTCCTTTGAAGCCTTGTAATAGTTGCATATCGAAATGCTTCGCTTTTCTCTATATAAACCCGCGAGCACACAAATGCGAGGTCTGGACGCGTTCGTGGCTTCGCCAATTAACGCTCTCGTTCGCCACAAAATGTCCACCGAAGCCCACCCTGTAAAAGTCTTTCCCTCGTGCAGACTTCTCGTCTCGTTGGATTTCGATTATTTCCCTCGCACATGAAAATTTAAAAAACCGACGAGAGTCTGCAAAGGCCATTAAAGTCGAACAATACTTCAGAACACTTCCCAATTGGACGCTCGAAGGTTACTGAACGAAGAAACCACAAATGTACAATATTAACGAGTTGAAGTTTTTTGCGGTAGAGTCGTAATGTTCGGATTTCGGTTTGTATTTATTTGCGGTATAGTCGTAATACGTTGGATTCGTTCGTGCTCAAGTTATACTGCGTTAAAGTTGTTTGCAATAGAGTTGTAATGAGGTGGAGTTTTTTGCGGTAGAGACGTGATGTTTAAATTTCGGTGTATATTTATTTGCGGTACAATCGTGATGCGTTGTATAGTGTGTACAATCATAACGCAATGGACTTGCTTACGGTAGAGTTGTAATGCGGTAAAGTATCTTACGGTAAAGGTGCAATGTATTGAAGTTTTATCTGGTAGAGTTGTATTTTCGACAAAGATGTTGTTTACGGTACAATCGTAACGCATTGAAGTTGTTTACGGTAGCGTTGTAATGCTGTGAAGTTTTTTACGGTAAAGGTTATTGAAGTTTTATCCGGTAGAGTTGTATTTTCGACAAAGATGTTGTTTACGGTACAATCGTAAAGCATTCGAGTTGTTTACGGTATAGTTTTAATGCGGTAAAGTTTTTACGGTAAAGGTGTAATATATTGAAGTTTTATCCGGTAGAGTTGTATTTTCAACGAAGATGTTGTTTACGGTACAATCGTAACGCATTGAAGTTGTTTACGGTAGCGTTGTAATGCTGTGAAGTTTTTTACGGTAAAGGTTATTGAAGTTTTATCCGGTAGAGTTGTATTTTCGACAAAGATGTTGTTTACGGTACAATCGTAACGCATTGGAGTTGTTTACGGTATAGTTGTGATACGGTGAAGTTTTTTACGGTAAAGATGTGATGTATTGAAGTTTTATCCGGTAGAGTTGTATTTTCGACAAAGATGTTTTTTACGGTACAATCGTAACGCATTGGAGTTGTTTACGGTACAGTTGTAATGCGGTGAAGTTTTTTACGGTAAAGATATGATGTATTGAAGTTTTATCCGGTAGAGTTGTATTTTCGACAAATATGCTGATAACGAGCATTCTTTTGGAGTATTGGACGCAAAATAAATTGCCGATTGCATATTATTTTGAAAAAAATGTGTTTTCGAACGTACTTGGCATGCTCGATTAGGCTGGCATCGTCGGTGGAACAACGACAACGACAACGACGACGACGACGACGACGACGACGACGCGAGCCACACGATACGGATGTGCATATTAACCCATTTAACAGTGTTACGTATGACCGCGATGCGTGTCACGCGTTATGCGCGCTGATGCTACCATTGCGGGGCTCTAATATCATATATGTACATGGGTCATTCCATGTCAAATCGACCAAGAGTTGGAATCGACCCCTTTCGATTTCGATGAAATTTGGTCAGAAGTTTTCGTTTTTAATAAAACGAAGTTCTACCAAACGAAAAACATTTTTTAAAAAAATTTTCAAAGTTATGCAAGATTCAAAGTTTCACAATTTTTAAAATTTTTCAAGTTTATTTTTTAAATATCTCGAAAACTGTTTTTGTTGCGAAAAAATCATTCTGGGTTTGTCTTGAAGAGTATACTTGTGCATACGAAAAAAAAAAATGTTAAACGATGAATTTGGAGAATTTTTAAAAATTCATATTTTTGAAAAAACAAAAAACACCTTTCTGAAAATTACGGGATCTTTGAAGGTCAGTACAAGGTGTACTACAAAAAAAATTGAACCAAAAATTCAATGTTAATCATGGACTTTCACGTTTTTTAAAAATTCGAAATTCTGCAAATTCATCATTTTTGAAATTTTCTTTTTGGGAATATTTTTTTTCGAAGCCACAAGATACTCTTCGAGACCAAGCCGGAACAATTTTTCGTAACCATAATAGTTTTCGAGATATTTAAAAAATAAAGTTGAAAGATTTAAAGAATTGTAAAATTTTGAATTTTACATCACTTTGGAAAAAAAAACAATATTATTATTTTCCTTTGGTAGAACTTTGTTTTATTAAAAACGAAAACTTCTGATCAAATTTCATTGAAATTGAAAGGGGTCGATCCAACTCTTGGTCGATTTGACATGAAATGACCCATATGTATACATATATGTGTATTGACATATACCGCACTGTGTATACAATGCACATGTATATTGATGCTGTTATTGCAGCTCTGATGCTCCTCTCCGGTGCATGCACCCACGTGACAATGAGAGAGAGAGAGAGAGAGAGAGAGAGAGAGAGAGAGAGAGAGAGAGAGAGAGAGAGAGAGAGAGAGAGAGAGAGAGAGAGAGAGAGAGAGAGAGAGAGAGAGAGAGAGAGAGAGAGGGAGAGAGAGGGAGAGAGAGAGAGAGAGAGAGAGAGAGAGAGAGAGAGAGAGAGAGAGAGAGAGAGAGAGAGAGAGAGAGAGAGAGAGAGAGAGAGAGAGAGAGAGAGAGAGAGAGAGGGAGAGAGAGGGAGAGAGAGAGAGAGAGAGAGAGAAAGAGAGGGAGAGAGACTCGACCCAAAGGCGGAAGAGCATTCGAGAGCGATTTGTTGCGGTCAGTGAGATCCCCTCTCACGCAACTATGCCAAACACTCCGTGAATCTTTGAATCCTATTTTTTTCTTTCTTCTCCTTTTTCTCGCCAATTTGACGCGGACCTTTGCTAACGCCGTAGATAAAAAACGAATCCCCATAAAATTTTCAAAAGCCACTTATAATTTAATTACTATAAAGGCTTTACATCGCCACTGATGGAAATTACAACTCTCTGGGTCAAGAGAACAAAGCTCAACGTAACCTCAAAATTTCTTCGACATGTTTTTATGTGAGGTTTTGTGCGATAAAAAGAGGAGGGCTTCGTAATTAAATGGTACGAGTGGCTTCACTATTATTTTATTACATTGTTAAGTGGTTTCAGAAAATGCAAGATTTTAGCTCGATCTCTGTTGGAGTCGGAAAAGGGAGGGGCTTACGCCTCTTTTTGAACTGATTACATGTTTTAATTGTAATAAGTGTGGATTTTCGTAGAAAATTTTTTGAGATTTTCATGTCAATAGATTAAAAAATGTTCTAAAATGTCAAAAAAGTCATATCCGGAACGAATCTGACAAAAATGACTTTAATTTATGCAACTGGAATTTTCCATACATTTCGAACACCCGTTATATGATACAAAATTTTTGATTGCGTTCTAACGGGTGTCCCGATTTTATAGAATACGTTTTTGTCCTCGAAAACGCTTTTGCAATTATCAAAATGTTTCACTGCAAATTTTGGAACAATTAATATAGTGCGCTGATTGTTGGTTATTGAAATTCAATAAAAAAAGTTGAAGTTTTGGAAAAATTTGAATTTCTCGAAAAATGCTGCATTTCTTACAACTTTATCAATATTCAAGAATAACTCCAGTATGCTTTCATTTGTGTAGCTAGAATTTTCCATAAATCTCGAACACCCTTTGTACGATTAAAAAAAATTATTTGCATTCTAACGGGTGTCCCGATTTTATAGAATTTTTTATTTTTGTCCCTGAAAACGCTTCTGCAATTTTCAAAATGTTTCACTGCAAATTTCTACACAGTCAATATAGAGAGAAAGAAAGTTGAATTCGTGATGAATATACGTGGCTCCTTTGAGGGAGAATCCCGCGAGAAAAAAAAATATATATATACATATATATGTGGGACTGGCCCGTTTATCTTTCGTCGCATTGTTATTCGCGAGCGCGCGAGAAAGTCGTTGTTTTTTTTTTTAACATTTTTTTTTCTTTTCGAGAACCGGCGGGCGCGGTCTTAAATCTTCAGCAACGTATCTCTCGCCGTGTAATTGCAAACGTGACGTTTTTTAATCTCAAAGTCTCGAGTAACACCCGGAATCCTGATATCATCAATGCTTGGAATTTTTTTTTTTTATTTGTCGAGAAACTAAGTGATTTTGCAAAAATTAGGTCAAAGATACAATATTAATAATAGAGATATTAATTAAATAATGGCCTCAGAGAAAAGGGGGAAAAAAATTCGCAAAATGGCGGCTGTCTGAACAAAAAAAAAGGCGTTAGTGGACTCTTGTTCATCGTTTTTTATTTTTTTACAATAGTAAAAAGAATAATTTTGATTTAAAAAAAGGTAGGGGCGATAAAGAGTTATATATTGAAGATTGGTGAAAAATTTGAAGTAAATCGGTTGAGTAGAACTCAAGATATATCAGACGTGTTGAGAAAAGTAGTTTTGAGAAAAACGTCTAGTCCAATTTTTGCTCCGTCACTAAAATAACCATAACTTCGTAAACTATTGGAATTTGAAAATTTCCTTTCGAGGATATATTCCTTAAGGTCTAAACTTTAAGAATATGCAAAAAAAAAATATTTTTTCTAAATTCTAGACCAGAAAACTCTCTTAATTCTAATAGGCTTATTATTCTGTTGACATAAAAAAACAGTTACATTTTCCAGAGATTTTATCAGGTAGAGTTATTCGGTAGAGATTTTACGACGGAGTCTCATTGCGGTAAGATAGTGTGTTTATAATGGAGAAATTACCGGCAGAGCTACAAATAAACCAAGAGACGGATAAAAACGCAGAGTCGAAGTAAACACATGTCCCAAATGCGTGCAATTATTTTCTAGAACGCTTCTTCCTGTCTGCCAAATAAGTTTGCACGATGCAAATTTATATTAAACAATAATAAAGGGACAAACTTTAATAAATTGATAAATCAGTAATTTCACACAAAAAAATATCAAAATGTGTTTGGCAATTAATCAATAATTCCAAATAATCGATAAATAAAATCGAATTCGTAAAACAATCAATAATTGCAGGTAATCGGAAAGCAGCGATCAAATTGATGCGTCGGCAATTCACACAATAAAACTACCAAAATGTGATTGAAAATTAATCAATAATTCCAAATAATCGATAAATAAAATCGAATTCGTAAAACAATAAATAATTGCAGGTAATCGAAAAGCAGCGATCAAATTGATGCGTCAGCAATTCACACAATAAAACTACCAAAATGTGTTTGAAAATTAATCAATAATTCCAAATAATCGATAAATAAAATCGAATTCGTAAAATAATCAATAATTGCAGGTAATCGGAAAGCAGCGATCAAATTGATGCGTCAGCAATTCACACAATAAAACTACCAAAATGTGTTTGAAAATTAATCAATAATTCCAAATAATCGATGAATAAAATCGAATTCGTAAAATAATCAATAATTGCAGGTAATCGGAAAGCAGCGATCAAATTGATGAGTCAGCAATTCACACAATAAAACTACCAAAATGTGATTGAAAATTAATCAATAATTCCAAATAATCGATAAATAAAATCGAATTCGTAAAATAATCAATAATTGCAGGTAATCGGAAAGCAGCGATCAAATTGATGCATCAGCAATTCACACAAAAAAACTACCAAAATGTGATTGAAAATCAATCAATAATTCCAAATAATCGATAAATAAAATCGAATTCGTAAAATAATCAATAATTGCAGGTAATCGGAAAGCAGCGATCAAATTGATGCATCAGCAATTCACAAAATAAAATTATCAAAATGTGTTTGAAAATTAATCAATAATTCCAAATAATCGATAAATAAAATCGAATTCGTAAAATAATCAATAATTGCAGGAAAGCAGCGATCGAAAAAAAGAAGCATTTGAATCACGATAAAACCGAGACGTTATCGGTCAATTGCATTTAACGAGAAAGTACGATCTCGCTGTGATAGTCGAAAAATTATCACGATCAGAGATTCGCGGTACTTCGAATATTAACATTGAAGCTGATAGAATGAAATTGCACGAAAAAATTCGTAACTTTGTACGCGCTGTCTGCGATAAATTAGCGAATTGTTATCGAAGTTAAAACAAACGTAGACGCGAGAAACTGGCTTTTAAGGTGGCTCTTAAGGAGACCTCGATCGAAGTTTGTCTTCGGAATATATATTGCGCAGTTGCGCGATGTCTCTCCCCGCTCGATTGCGTTATCGTTCTAAATATTTTTGCTGATAAGACGAGCAATAAGGCGCGTATAATATTGCCACGAGTCTTCCCTTTTTTCCGTCCGATGCGAACACACAAACATATGTTTGAGATACATTCGCATGTGATCTAATGATATATCGAATTTCAAATCGACGTGTAATGAACGAAATTGTATAGATTGAGGAAAAACGCAATGAGGAAGAAAATTGTCCCAAAATCGTCGTTGTAGATTCAATCGACTAAACGAAAATTGAATTTTTTTTCGATTTATCGATTCATTTTGCTTGCAGAAAAAATGTACGATCATTCGAGAAAATTGGTTCAAATTCACTGAAAAAAATGCTTGAAGATTTTTTTTCAAAAATATAGTTCAAAAGATGCAAAAATTGCATGGAAAAAATATATCGAGATATATAGTAAATATATCGAAAATATAATAGATATATCATATATCCAATATAATGAATATATATGAATATATCTACATAATATATAGTAGATATATCATATGACCGACAATAACTGGATATATCACGATATATCTGCCAGATATATTCAAGATATATTTTAGAAATATTTGGTATATGATACACGTCAAAAGATATATTTCTTCGCTATAGAGAAAGGTTCTTCTCTATCGATTTTCAAACACCAACTTTTAATATTTGGTGCCATGGTTACATTTTATACGATATTTTCAGACCTTTGACTATATGTAATATCAAATTTTAATAAAACATTAAATTTTCAGGGATAAAAAATTGGGAGTCATAATGACCTTTCATGGAAGTTAAATTTGTTGATATAACAATATATCTGTATGTATATTATAATGTATAATATATGATCTACACTTGAAATACTCATTTTCGATGAAAATGGCGATATCTGAGTTATGTTTTGGAAAATATAAAGAATATATTCAAACAAAGATGTATCTCAAATATATTTAATATATATTCATTATATGCAAAAGTTTTACATCTCGCATACATATATCAATGCAAATTTATGTGCATAAAATATATGATGGATATAAATCTATCAGTTTTTCTCATATAATTCATATAATTCTCATATAATTCACTCATTATGATATGCGCGAAATATATTTGAAAAATATAACAAAAAATGTACGTGACATTTTTTGTCCCTAAATCTTCTATAATCGAAAATATATTTTGTGTATATTTTTCACCTGATATAATATCCGATGGGAGAATATATTTCGTGATATTTCAAGTTCCCATCGATGATATATTTTGAAAAAAAAATGCAGTCGCTGATACAATCTGAACAATAGAAATCTGGAGGTAAAATAAATAGGCTGCGAATATTGAAAATTTGCATTATGCAATCCTCAAATCGACGAGGGTCAAATGTTATTTGCCCATCATCATAGATAACTAGACAGACCAAACGGAAGCTGAGCACGACACAAGCCGGTTTGGCTTCTATTCCCGGCCTTGTCGAGCGATGCGAGCATCACGAGTTTATACTTATACGTATATGAGGTATTCCCGCTCAACGGGACCCCCTTTTAGGCCGACCTCTTTCGATTTTCTTGAAACTCGAGTATGTTTTAGTGTTGCCTGAAAGTATATTGTACACCAATTTTCAGATCTCTGACTATAATACTCTTGGGAATACACCAAAAGTTATAATTCAAACTTATTTTTGCGTATTCAGCGCTTCGGAGCTTTGGCACGGCGCGAAATAAAATCGAAAAAATTCTTTGACAATAGCTTTCGATCGGAAATTTCCTGCGCTTTTCGAAAAAAATATCAACGATTCCGAAAAAAACGAATTCATTTAAATTTCGGCCAAAAACCGAAAAAATTGATTTACAAAAAAAGAGCATGATTCAATTCGGCGGAACAATTTTTTTCATGTTTTGTATATATCTGAGAAGTCACGATATAAATTTCAAGTTGGGTGTACAACATACTTTCAGGCAACACTAAAACATACTCAAGTTTCAAGAAAATCGAAAGAGGTCGGCCTAAAAGGGGGTCTCGTTGAGCGGGAATACCTCATATATATACACTTTATACACTCTAGTCAGACCTCGTGGAGTCGCCGCCGCGGAGGTAAAGCGTCGCCACGAAAAAAGCAACTTACCAGCGTGTAAGACCAACGTTGAGAGTTTAATCGTCGCGCCGTGTGTCCCTTAAGGCGTTATTCTGGTCTAGAATTGTCAAAAAATCGATTTTTTGTTTTTTGCATATGCTTAAAGTCCAGACCTTTAAGAATATCTAGTTGAATGGAAATTTTTTAATTCCAATAATTTACGGAGTTATAACTATTTTAGTAACGCAGCAACTGTGCCCGTCACGGCGGAGCGTTACTTTAAGGGGGTATTCTGATCTAGAATTTTGAAAAAATCAATTTTTTTGCATATTCTTAAAGTTCGCACCCTTAAGAATATATCCTCGAAAGGAAATTTTTTAATTCCAAAAATTTACAGAGTTATAGCTATTTTAGTGACGCAGCAACAAAACCACTATTCTTGCAGCAGCAAAACTACTATTCTCAACACGGTTGTCATGATATCTCAAGTTCTACTCAACCGATTTACTTTAAATTTTTTACCAACCTTCAATGTATAACTCTTTATCATCCCTGCCACTTTTATTTCGATTTTTTTTTTTTACTATGGTAAAAAAATTAAAAACTATGAAAAAGAGTCGAAAAACGCCTTTTCTCGTTCAGACAGCCGCCATTTTGTGAAACTTTTTTTTCGTTTTCTCTGAGATAGGGGCCATAACGATATTCTTACTAATCAAGAATCTTTTTTAAAATTTTGGATCGGATAATTAGAAAGGTTGCAATCGTGTCAATCAGCACACCCTTTTTTTAGCCCCAACTTTACCAGCTTATAACTTATTTAATTTTTATTTTTTTTCCTCGTAGTTTTTTTGTTTATTATCAAAATATTAATAAATATGTTGTAAAAAAAAGAATGGTAAAAATATTTATTTTTAATCGAGCTTGACGAAACAAAATGTATGTCTCCAGACCAGAATACCGCCTTAAGGTATCGTTACCACGAACGCGCTCTAAATTGAGCTGCCGGAATTTTTTCGGTTATTGTGTAACTTGAGCATTAAATTCAATGCTGACGAAATTTCTCAGTGCATTAACGTCCAACCGAGTGAAAAAATACACAATCGAAGAATCTTGATTACACAAAAATGAGCCCACTTTTTTTTATTTACCAATAGAAAACAAAATTAAACAAAAAATGCATTTTTTTAACGTGATGAAATGAAGGCGATTGAATGCATCAAAAACTGATTGTAAAAAGTTTTTCGAGTATCGAAAAAAATATAAATAAAAATTTGATAAAATGCTCCCTCATTCTTTTTATGAATTTATAAACCTTTATAGAGAAATAGATTTTGTTTTAAACTTTTGGTTGAGGTAATTTTGTAAATCGAAAATTTGAATTTATCGCAGCTCTGAACATTTTAGCATCGTAAACAATTTTCGCAAAATTCAATGTCACAAATTTTAAGGCTCTAAATTGAGTAAAAATTTTTCCTGTCATGCCAAAAAATTTGAGAATGCTGAAGCCATTTTTTTTTTAAATTAAACATTTTGGAATATTCGAATCCCTCGAAGAATGCCCGTGAATTTCCATTTCAACAATTTAAACATTAACCTATTTATGCAAAAATGTTCAGACATTGTAAAATTCGTAAATCCTCCGGGAGACCATTCGGCCATTTTTTCCAATAAACGAATCAAATTGCCATTCATCGTAATTCATCATCAAAGCCGCGCTATAACTGCTGGATGAAGACACGACTTTTTTTTTGTTCCCCATGAATAAATTCCGCTCGGTCGTTGTAATTTAATTTCGTGAATGCACAATTCGATCGATGAGAATTACCATACACAAATCCCCGGCG
>CAMPGC010000202.1:0-22942 GCA_946863875.1 Alloplasta piceator
ATGCACGCACAAAAAATGCGAAGAACACGTTACTTCCGGTATACAAACATAGTTGCACGAAATTCCCTCGACTATTTATCTCCCACAGGCTCGATTTTGTACACGTGCGATTGTTCGACTCTATCGGCAGGAAAATGTTAAGGATGTTGAGTCCGTACCGTTCCGTCCAAAAGTTTTTCATTTTACTGAATTTTATTGGGATTGATTGATACTTCAATTCGTATCGTAACACCGTTGATGTGAAAAGAAGTATCGCAATTGTGCATATTAATGATCGCAAATTCTTATTTACGTATTATATCAAGTTTTCACAATGTTTTTACAAGCGAGTATTAACTTTTGGATGTTTTGTCCAAACTTGACAACACTAAAATCTCGATAGTGGAAACCGTTCATTCTCAAAAAAATGTTAATTATTTTATATCGCAACTATAGAAATATAACATGAAATTACTTTGAACTGCAAAAAAATATTTTTAAACAATATTGATATTTAAACGATCGAGAGCAGTCGCGACGGTCGCGATTGAATGTCAAACTGACAGCAAACATAACCTCGAAACCTCTTTATCGTGCATGAAACGGCGTCGTCCGTGAACGAAAATGAGTATTTGAATTTCCCGCTACTTTCAGTCTGTGCAACGGTGCCGCTATTTTCTTGTTTCTTGCTGTGAAAACCACGTACTGCGTTTTTATTATTTATTTACTGGAACACGAGCTTCCTAAATGTCTTGAAAAAATTACACAATGCTTTTTATATGTTTTTCCTCGAGTGCATTTTCTTTTGTATTTTTGGCATCATTTTTTATAACAAAAAAAAAATAATTGCAAATTTACTTCAGTTTCCATAAGGCTACGTGTAATTTTTTAATTCAAATTTCTCAGTAACCAGTTTCCTAATCGTCGTAAAATATTTACACAACCTTTCAAATGTTGTACATAATGACATATCAAATTTTCAATATTTTATCATCATTTTCAATTTGGGACTCAACATCCTTAAACGTGCGCGTAAAGCGATCTCAGGAAGATCCATTACGAAGGCCGAAGGAGAAACAAAAAAATAATCGTCATAAAATCATGAAACACGAGCGAGTCGCACGCGCGCGACAAATTGCCCATTTCGCATCACAATTGATCGTTGCTCGTTGAAAGGAAATAAAAGCTTATACGATCCGGATACCGTAATAGTATCGGTAACAGCAAAAAGCCATGAAAACATTTATATCGTCGACACGGAGCGCAAGAGCACGTTTTTAGCGCGATAATAGCAGGGCGCGTGTCCAAACATTGTCCAGCTCTTTCTGACCCAAAAAAAAAAACAGGCTTTTCGTTCTGGAATCTTCGATCAGATATGAAATTTTTTCGCTTCACAAGATTTCAAGGGCATTCCCGTATTTTTCCATTTCAGCTCGTTACTGAAAAAAAGAGCTTTTAAAATCTGCAAAATCTACCGTTGAAGGGTTTTCTGGACGATGGACCTTTAGTTTTCCGTTGGGAGAGAAAGAAAAACAAAAAGAAAGCAAGGAGATGAAAACAAACAGAGAAAGGACGGGAGTATATGGGGTATTCCCGCTGAAATTTTCACGTCCGAACCCGGACCCTCTTGAATAATTATGAAATTTTTATTCCGAAAAGTATTCTGAAAAAGAAAAGACACGTATTTTTTTTTGTTAAGGCCGATAATTGATATTTTTCGTGGTACGATTTTAGCAAAAAATCCGCATTTTTCACTAACTCTCGACTCTAAACACGTAGTATCTTGATAATTCGAGATCCTATCGAAAAACGCTTCGGACAAAACTTGTTCGTTATAAAACGAGTAGAACAATTTACATTTAAAAAAAAAATTGTGGGCACACGAAAATTTGTTTTTACTTCATAAAACACAAAAAAAACGTTTTTTCAGCAAGTACGGTACCTCGAATTATAAAATAAAAAAATTGTGAAAATTCTATAGGAAATCACGAAATTTTGAAGACCAGAATGAGAATGGCAAGATCAAAATCCGCAAAGCTACAGCCACACTGAGAAAAAATTTTTGTTGAAAATGCAAGAATTTGTTTGACTCAACCAAATATTTGTTCCCGGACGTTCAACGAGATCATTTTGGTAATTGAACAAAGATACAGTGGACGTTTTAGTTAAATCGGTTAAATCGTTGCTTGAATGGGCAAAGTTTCAGTTCAATCAAATAAATATCTTTGTACCAAATAAATTGTGTGATTGAAAATACGAATTGCTTTTTTGTTACAGCTAAATTTATTTAGTTAAAATATACTGGAAATTAACGAAATATTTCTGTACAACAACTCAGTAACATGTACATTGGACTAAACTGTATCTGGAAATTGACCAAGTAATTTCGTTCACCTGATATCTTATGGTTAACCAAATCCATTTGTCGAATTAATTATAGTTTCATTATTTCAAACAAATTAATATTGAATCAACTAAATTTTTTTCAACTTAATGGATTTAGTTGTTTCAACTGAACTTTTTTCTCAGTGCAATCGAAGTTTTGTCTTGACTTTATTTTTGAGCCAGATCATGCAGAACCATATGTTCTCGAAAAATGATATACACAATACATTTGAATATGTATTTAATTATACATACGTGGATTATTTCATACAAGTATGAAATAATTAAATAAATATTCAAATGTATTTCGGTATATAATTTTTCGTGAACCTATAGTTCTGCATGATATGGCTCGAAAATAAGGTCAAGACGAAACTTCGATTGGCTGTAGTTTTGCGGATTTTGATCTTGCCATTCTCATTCTGGTTTTCAAAATGTCGTGATTTCCTATAGAATTTTTACAATTTTTTTATTTTATAATTCAAGGTGGCGTACTTGCTGAAAAAACGTTTCTTTGTGTTTCATGAAGTAAAAACAAACTTTCGTGTGCCCGCAATTTTTTTTTTTAATATCAATTGTTTTACTCGTTTTGTAACGAACAAGTTTTGTCCGGAGCGTTTTTCGATAGGATCTGGAATTATCAAGATACTGCGTGTTTAGAGTAGAGAGTTAGTGAAAAATTTGGATTTTTTACTAAAATCGTACGACGAAAAATATCAATTCTCGGCCTTAACAAAAAAATACGTGTCTCTTCTTTTTCAGAATGCTTTTCGGAAAAAAATTTTCATAATTATTCAAGAGGGTCCGGGTTCGGACGTGAAAATTTCAGCGGGAATACCCCATATGCTTCTATTCGTCATCCATCGTCGGAGGGTCGAGACGCGACGAGATCCAAAGTACTTTGTCCAACTAGAAGTAGGAGACGACCTTGATGGTGTTCAACGATGAACGACGTGGTCGGTGATTAAGTTAGAGTACGATGGAGAAAGGCATAGAGAGAGAGAGGAGAGAGAGAGAGAGAGAGAGAGAGAGAGAGAGAGAGAGAGAGAGAGAGAGAGAGAGAGAGAGAGAGAGAGAGAGAGAGAGAGAGAGAGAGAGAGAGAGAGAGAGAGGGAGAGAGAGAGAGAGAGAGAGAGAGAGAGAGAGAGAGAGAGAGAGAGAGAGAGAGAGAGAGGAGAGAGAGAGAGAGAGAGAGAGAGAGAGAGAGAGAGAGAGAGGAGAGAGAGAGAGAGAGAGAGAGAGAGAGAGAAAGCGTTTTAAAAGAATGTTGGCTTTTATATCTGTAGATAAAGAAACACGTAAGTCGAAACGAGGAGAGAAAACGTGGTCTGAAAGTCGATGTGCACGAATATATCCATATATACGTGCATTAAGAGAGAGGGCAGTGTCTCGACGAAGTATAAAACGTATAAATGTCGTGTACGGTAAACTTCAATGGTGAAAGTCTCTCGACCATCGCCATCCATTACCGATACACTGTATCTATCCTCGTTTCCAGACACACGAACACAGAGAAAGAAGTCTGTCAGAAGTAATAACAGCGCTGGAAGAGAAGTATTACGAGATCTCTTCACCAGAGAGACATTTTCGTCCCGAGAAGATCGTGACCCCTCAGCAAATTGCACACCCTCTGATCCCACGAATTTTCTCACGAATATAGTCCCGATGTACTCCTGTGTATCACGATATTCATCTTCACGAATTTTTTTCGTTTTTCTTTGTAGAGGGAGTTGGGCGCAGAGAGGTATCCAATTACAGCCTGAAATTTGCATGTTAATCGTTTCCCAAGAAATTTTCAAAGCGGTTTTATTGGGAAATTTTTTAAGCCACTGGTATCGGGATGGTATAATTGTGACCGTTATTTCGAAATCACGAACTATTTAACTTCTTTAAGCTTTTTGAGGATAATTATTGTCGGCAGTGACAGTGTTGATGTGGTCGCGGTGATAGTTTGCGGGATACATGAATTTTGGTAGAGTTTTTAGGCGGTTAAGGTATTTTCGGTAGAGTCTTTTCTGGCAGAGATGTATTTAAGTAGAGAAATTTCTGGTAGAGTCGGTTTTCAGTTGAATAATTTCTGGTAGCGACGTATATTTGGCTAGAGAAATTTCTGGTAGAGATGTATTTGAATAAATATCTGGTAGAATTGTATTTTTGTAGAGAAATGATTTGTAGAGAAGAATTTGGTTGAAGAAATTTCTGGTAAAATCGTATTTGTGTAGCGAATTTACTGGTAGAGATGTATTTTAGTCAAGTAAGTTCTGGTAGAGACGAATTTCGCTAGAAAAATTTCTGCGACGTATTCAAGTCGAGAATTTATTTAAGTCGATTTTAGGCAAGTAATTTCTAGTAGAGATGAATTTTCCTAGAGGAATCCCCCCCCCCCCCATGTATTTGAGTTGAGAAATTTCTGGTAGGGATTTCGTTGATGTGCCGAAACTTCAACTTTCACGGGACACTGAACGATACACTATAAAAAGAAAGAAAAAAAAATATTGACCGTACAGAGTACTAAAAATAACGTTCAATATCATGCCTCTCTACTCATTGTCAGGTATAGCAAAAACATGTATATTAGGACGATTTTTTTTTCGACTTATTTTTTTTTCTCACTCCCCACCTGAAATTTTGTTGGATATGTCTGAAAAAAATGCCCTGGAAGTTACAGCCCTTAATAATAATATTTAGTACTTTCCCATAGCGTGAAATGATTTTCCATCTAAAATACACGTAAATAAATTTTTTTTTTTCATAATTCTATAACTCAGCGGCATTTTATGTTATCAAATTGTTCTTGGTCACAATTTAGGCAAAATTAAACGATCTTCAAAAGTGTCCTGAACCGTAAGTGTAACTTACACTGGATGGTACGAGTCACTATAGTTGATTAATACCCAAAATTCTCGTTTTTTTGCTGTTATCTCCAAAATGATTAACTTGACCGAAAAAATGTAAGAGAAAATTTTGTTGGAAATTTAATTTCCTACAAAAAAGGTCCTGTGGACCTAATTGCAAAAGTTTATATTTCTTGAGATATAGAACCTTGACTTATTTGTCGTATAAAATTTTATCGAACCAAACTTTTTAAATTGTTGGTGTCTTAATATATTTCAGGGAATTTCTTTTCAGACATATAAAAAAAAAAAATGCAGGTAGGGAGAGAAAAAAAAGTCGAAAAAAATCGTCCTAATGTATATAAATACCTAATTTTGCCTAATGTCTGTCCCAAATCCAACTATTCTCTGTAATAACTTAGTTTCCAAAAGTTCTTTCGGGGGACAAAGAATCAAAATTTTATTTTCAAACAAGAGTTTTCTTCACGAAGAAGCAATCATTTAAATATGTCAAAACGATGACCGCATTACGTCACTCAACGTCCTATTTCTCTTTCCTCATCTTGTCAAATATTTAACGTCCCTCAACGATGATAATTTCCAAAATGATATACAGATATATTTGTCCTCACGCGAGAGCACGTGCTGTTTTCTCGCGTTCGTTTGAACAGACTATTAGAGAATAGGGCGACAGAGAACGTCAATATAGACAACACACAGCTAATGTTTGCGTTTTTTTTTTTTTTTCATTTACCGAAACTGGTCTCTTCCCTGATAAACGAGCATTAACGAGAGCAAACGAACGAGCATAAGTCATTAGATATGATAAACGAAATTAATTACGCGCATGAAAAGTCGTTTTAAAACCGCTTTACGCAGACAATCGTTGACGCCGTTTTGTCAGTGAGGAAAATCCGTCGCGAAGACACAAGAATATCGCGATGTCATCTGACAGTGAAAAGATTACCGATACGTTTTTCGTTCCAGCACAACGTCTCAGAGTCGCTCAAGGGCATTTTTGTAAATATATATTTTCTTTATTTTGTAACGCGCTCGGCGAAGGAAAACGAGATTAATGGAATTGTTGTATGTAGAAGTTTTTCCTCCTCTTTTCAGCCTTCGGAGAATCCTTGCTACGCTTTATCAATTTTTCCTATCATTTACAAATAGCGGAAGTCATGCAATCTTGAGTGAGAAGATTGAAATTTGAATCAAGTGTTATTTATTCATTTTTAGAAAATTTGTTGGAACAGATTTGTTCATGATTTCTCAAATATTTAATCTCTACAATGCAAAAATCAAGAAATGTATTTAAACAGGGAGTTATTTCTTCCGAGTCAAATTTTTATTGATTTGTAAAATTTGAAAAAGACGTTATTTATTAATATTAACAATTTTCTGCGTGCCAAACCAATTTAAGAAAAAATTAGAAACACCTCGGAGTAGAAATATTCGTTGGAAATGTTGGGAGGACGTTGAAATTCGCATTGTTGAAAAGCAAGGAAAGAATAATTTGTACTTCAATTTTCAGGATCCCAAAAATAGCTGAAGAAATATTTCAGGAATTTTCTACCCAGGGGAGAATAAATTTTGTTTAAAAAAGTTAAGTTAAGTTTGTTAAAAAACTTTTGTTGCACTTAAACGATCTTATAATTTATTAAAAATTTCGTTCGTTCAGAAAATCAATGCGTCGCTTTTTCTTTAAGTTGAACGTTCGGATATTCAAGTACACGATTTAACGGTTGGCTCATCTTTATGCGAGTATGTCGAGCTATCATATCTCGTTATCCCTCCCAAGCCGTAACCGTGAACTATAGACATTTTCCTAAGGTTTCTCCTTCCGCCCTTTTTCTACTCATCTTCTGCGGTGTACCGCGATATATGTATATGATATATGATGATATATGATTAGGGTGGGTCAAATAAAATGACTAATTTTTTTTTCCTCGATATAATGAAAAATGTATTGTTTGGCATCTCAAAAAAACCCTCTGCAAGTATTAGCCCTTCATATTTAAATTAAGAGGTCCCTCATCGCTTATTTTTATTTCCCATTTAAATAACACAGGATTTTTTTTTTTTTTTTAACTTTGAAATTTTATTAGACCTTAACCGTTCAGGTTAGGAAAGTTTAGCACATTTTTGTAGAGCATTTCATGCTCTACAAAAAAGCTCTCCTGTGTCTAATCGATAAAACTAACAGTTCAAAAAATAATCGGCGATAATTAGCTCTGGATTCTACTTACCTCGTTTTGAACGGTTAGTTTTATCGATTAAACACAAGAGACCTTTTTTGTAGAGCATCAAATGTTCTACAAAAATGTGCTAAAAAACTCTCCTAACCTCAACGGTTAAAGTCTAATAAAATTCCAAAGTAAAAAAAAAATGTCCTATGTATTTGAATGGGAAATAAAAATTTGCCATGAGGGACCTTAATTTAAATATGAAGGGCTGATACTTGCAGAGGGTTTTTTTGAGATGCCAAACAATACATTTTTCATTATATTGAGGGAAAAAAAAATAGTCATTTTATTTGACCCACCCTAATGTATATATATAATTAAAATATCCACATATAATATATACTACGACATAGAATTCATTATAAAAAATCTCACGCTGAGGTCACGAAAATATGTATTGGACTTTCCAATTTCAAAACCAAAAAATAATTTCTCCGAACAATTTTTTCTACCTGCAGTTTTTTATATTTTTTTTCCCCAACAAAAACTCAGAAAATTAGTATTTGGAAAATTCTCAAAATTTTGTCATGTCCGTGAAAATTTATAAAACCCTCCACACCAACCATCGTAATGAAGAATCGCGATACGAGACTCTGTACTATCAAACTCGGCCATTCGCGCCGACTTCCGGTTCCTTCGGGTCAGTCGCGTTCCCGAGAAATCAACCGGAAACGCGGATGTACTTGCCCGCTTGACTCTTCCGTACCAATTCTCCGCTTCTCTATTAACTCTATTTATATGCAGACTGAGCAGAAAAGCCGACTGAAATACATTACATTAATACAAAAAAAAAAAATATATACAAAGTTGGATTTTTCTAAATTTTATCTAAAACAAAAAACTCACAAAATCCAATCAAGAAGCTTAATTTAAAAATTCTAATTCCAAAACACCTCAGAAAAAAATTAAGCAAAAATTTATTCGACGAAATCCTAACAAAATTGTTTAATTCATAATTTTTTATAAACATTTTCACTGTTACATGTATGCTAATTATATAAAGACCAAAAATTGCTTTAGGTTTTTTTTCAGACGAAAATAAAATTTTTGCAACGATTCAGAACGATTTGCTTAAAAAGTTAATATTTCGAGTCGAGAATTTTTTTTTTGTAATTTTCAAATTCATAATAAAAGATCCCAAAAGTCCCTTTTCGTCGCGAAGAGAAAAAAAATCGAAAAAAAATTGGGAGAGGATTACAGTTTGGTTGAGTTGACTCGAAATAGCCCATACAATGTGCACAATTAGAGGCTACACGTAGATTTTCATAAAGATATTTCTCTTTTTTTCAAATACAAAGCTGCACATCGTTCCGTGAGACGATAGTGAAGAAAGAAAATCCATGATTAGAGGTGACTCATTTGTTAACATCCTTGTAATGTTCTCGATTACGCTACTTTCTCGCTGACGATAATTTTTTTTTCTTATCGCCGTGTCGATGTAGCTAAATTTAATATTTCATTTGAATTTCCATTTATTTACGGACCGAATGATTATAATAATTATACATTTGTTTGTAATATATTCGATGCAAAATCCGTCCTGCGAGGCCTGAATGCTTATTACAATATTTCTCGGTCTCGCCCGAAATTGCACAACCGCTAAAATTGCTCAAATTGTCGCAGCTCGAAGCCTCGCCCCTCGAATAACTTAAGTAACACTTTTCTATTGCCAAGCAAAAACGCGGCGATTATTAAATCGTCTTTCGTTTCACCGAACGACCGTCTTTTCTTGGTTCTTCCCACGTCGATGATAATTTTATATTGCACTTCTTCATTCTTCGCTGAATTTTATAGGACTAGATGAATATTAATATTTTTATTTAAAAAAAAGATCAGGAAAAAAATTGTCAAGATCAGCTATAAGATCAAAATTGTCCAAACTTCCTTAAAAAATTAATTTCATTTGAATAGAAAAGTTTAGCATTATTATTATGTAAAAATTTTTTAAATATTTTTTGTATAATTCATACTTTCATTAATTTTCTCGGATTTATTGTAAATTAATTGAATTATTATTTAAAAAACCCTGCAAATTGGACATTTGCACATTGCTTCCTCATCTTAATCACATATGTAGCTTCCTTTATCACAAAGTATGGCAATCAAATTTGGCTTCCTCATAAAGGAATCTTTGTTAACTATCGAAAAACATGAGTAATCAACGTGCAAATTTGCCAAATTCTTTCAAATTTACTCCTTGCTAAATTCGATTTTTGCTAAATTCAATAGCGAACAACCTTGATCACTATTTTGAATGTGTACAAAATTTCAGTGCAATATCTCGCAAATAACCGAAGTTATAGAGTACGCTAATTCAAAAAAATACAAAATTTGATAAAATTTTAAACATTCGATCAATTTTCGCCAAATTTAATAACGAACATCCTCGATAGCTATATTAGCTCTGTGGAAAGTTTCAGTGCAATATCTTAAAAATTGCACAAGTCAGAGCGTTTACGCTATTTTTCAAAAAATTAAAAATTTCATAAAATTTTAATCCCTCGATGGATTTTTGCCAAATTTAATAGCGAACAACCTCGATGGCTATATTAACTCTGTGCAAAATTTCAGTTCAATATCTTAAAAATTGCACGAGTTAGAGCATTTACGCAATTTTTCAAGAAACTCAAAATTTCATAAAATTTTAATCCCTCGATGGATTTTTGCCGACTTTAATACCAAACAACCTTAGTAGCTACACTAATTCTGTACAAAGTTTGAGTGCAATATCTTGAAAATTGCAGAAGTTAGTGCGTTTACGCCATTCTTGCAAAAACGAAAAAAGTCGATAAAATCCGAACACCCGTTAGAATTAAAACAAATTTTTTTCATAATGAAGAGCAATTCGCGTTCGACAAGTGTGCCAAATTTTGGCTCGATATCTCGAAACATTCTCGAGTTATTAATTATTTACATCTGAAACTCAGGAGACACACCCACATCCATCCGGACATTTTTTCTAAATATGATTTTTCGATGTTTTAGGACATTTTGAACACATTGGCATAAAAATCTCGAAAAAAATTTTTTACGAAATCAAAGCTTCCTTTATGAGGAAGCAAAAATTAATTTTGTTCGACTAAAAATATGTAGCATTATTATTATGCCAAAATTTTTAATGTAAATACCACAACATATTCTAATATTAAATTACCATAATTTCCAGTCGTCCATTTTTTTATATTTTTTGCATAATTTATACTTTTATTAATTTTCTCTGATTTATTGTAAATTGAATTATTATTTTAAAATGATCTATAATCTATAAATTAATCTATAAATTATTAAATAATCAACAAGGCATAAATCTATTAATGCATTCCCATAATTTGTTTGAATCATAAAATATTAATTATAAGAATTATAAAATAATAATTATCCAAATAAAAATTCCTTCGATGTATTTTTGCACGCCGATCATAATTTTAACACTTCCACTTTCTAATATTTTATTGATTTTCATTTTCAGATATATCCAACGAAAGTGTGCGGAACGTCGGGACCCAAGATTCAGAAACATCACAAAAAAAAAGTGAATCACCGGAGGAGGAAATCAAAAAGAAACGGGAAGAGCGAGATCGATATTAATACGGAGGCAAAATGAGCTTGATAGCGCGAAGAAATTGGGTCTTGCGGCTCTCGATAGTATTAAATATATGCGTTTTATTATACGTATGTCTGCACTTGACGTCGACGAGTTCGTGGATCGAGGAAGCCCCGAGTAACTGGGGAAATTCCAACGTCCCGTTGGCCGACACATACGGAACGTCCGATAACGTTCAATTGAACGCGAGTCAGCGAACGAAGGAATCATCTCGAGTCTCGATTCCGGGCACGAGAACGAGCGCCAGAGATGAGACGAGCGAACGAACGGAGAAACGAAAATCGCAGGATCGAGCGAAGAATGATAATTCGCGAATTATCGCCGTATCCAGTATTGATACAAAGTCAAAAACGAAAAGAAAAAATTCTGATAATGATAATTCGGGATTGGACGATATTAAAACTGACAATAAGCCGGTAGGAAAGATTGTCAAGATTTGTTTACCTCGACGATCCAAGAAAAACCTTTCAATCGATCCCGATCATCGATTTTCTTTCCACCATGAGGAAGAAATTGTTTCCTCGACTCCAAGTTTCAATCCATCATCCCATTTCCCGATGATTGCCCGGTCCGTATCATTTTTCAAAAATAATCATATGTATATTTAGTAATTATATAACATTTAAAAAGCACATGGCAAAATTATAATTTACAAGTGCCGGTGAAATTTCAAACGTTGCGTTAGACAATTTGAAAAATCGTAAAGATAGAAAAGAAACTTTCTCATTGAACTTTAATTGATTATTAAATCATTAACGAAAACTAATTAATATGACAATGGTAATTGAACATTTCCATTAATCAATTTGATGGAAATTAACTTCTTTTTATACATGAGGCATTCCACGTCAAGTCAGCTACCCCATTTTTTAAGATCGCCAAAAATTGCATACACATTTTTAGAAAGCAGTTCTAACTATCAAGAAAATTTGTAATTTTTTTCAGATTTTTAAATTACACTTTTTAGCTGGAAAAAAATACAAACAATTTATTTGTCCCAGTTTGTAACTCGAAAATTATTCATCGTACGAAAAAAAAAGTAGAACATAAAATTTAGAATTTTCAACGTGCTTTTCACTAAAATTTTTTACAAACTCCTCCGAAAGCTCTATATGCAATTCTCAGAGCAAATAATGTTTTGATATTTTTTTCTCAGAATTGACATCTTCGATTCGTCTGTAGTTTTAACAGTTTTTTACTTGATATATTTACAGACTTTAAAAGAATTGGCGTAGTGGAGAATCCATATTTCAAATGTATTTTTATTGATACAATCTATCATTATAGAGTGATTTAACGAAATAGCGTAGATATTGATATTTTATCATTATTAATCGTAGACAGGGAAAAATAATAAAATAATCTCGTTTTGATACTGCAAAGATGATTCCAGGAACAAAGCAGTATCATTGCTTCATTCCCAAAAACCATGCCGAAATCGAACTAAAAAAGTACAAAACATTATCAAAACAATCAAAAAAAATATCAAAACATTATTTGCTCCAAAAATGGCATATAGAGCTTTTGGACGAGTTGGTAAAAAAATTCAGTGAAAAGTACACGTTGGAAATCCTAAATTTCATGTTCTACTTTTTTTTTGTACGATGAATAATTTTCGAGTTACGAAATGGAACAAGAAAATTTGTTGTACTTTTTTTCCGGCTAAAATATGTAATATAAAAATCTAAAAAAAATGACGAATTATCTTGACAGTTAGAACTACTTTGTAAAAATTTGTATGCGATTTTCGGGGAATTCAAAAAATGGGATGGCCGACTTAACGTGGAATGCCTCATATCCCAATGTTATGAATTTTTTCGACAGGGAAAAATGTAATGCTCGATGCAATTCCTCTGAGCGTAGAAGTAATTATTTTGTAATTTTGTGCTCGTAACAGACTGAGAGGCCCGTTATATCGCCGATGACAGCGAGGGACGTGATACTCTGTAACGAAAAATCATCGGAATCGAGGACTGCCCAACGCGGCGATTATTGGGTACTCTACAATTACGTGCCAATGAGCATCGATGTTAAATGCTGGGAAAGCGTAACGTACACGACCCACGCTGACTACACATTTCTCGACAATCTCGAGCCACTTCTCGAACGTTGGCGAGCGCCAATTTCAATTGCTCTTCATGCACCGGGAACCGATTTTCAACCGACCGTCGATTCGATCAAATACGCGAGAAGCTGCACGAGTTCTCTCGTCTCGCAGCTCGTTACATTCCATATTTATTTCAGCAGCAAACACGTACCGAAAGTGGCAAGTATCGAGCGATGAAATTAATATCAAGGTTTTCTCGAGAAATTTCGTGTCTTCCAACTTTCTGAGAAAAAATGTTTTACGTAACACTCAAGTTTTGTACTTTTTCTTGTTTCTCTCAAAATATAGAGACAACAGTTTCAAAAAATTCGAAAAAATTTCATTCTATTCCAATCTAAATTTATCATTCGATTCAGGGTTGCAAATAATGCATTACTTTTTTTAATACATTTGCATTTTCAATAACCATTCACACGTATTGATTAATGAAAATAATTTCCATTAACCATTAACATTTAATTGTTAATGGGAATTATTTCTATTAACCATTAAATGTTAATGGTCAATGGAAATTATTTTCATTAACCACTAAATGTAAATGGTTAATGGAAATTATTTTCATTAACCATTAAATGTTAATGGTTAATGGAAATTATTTTCATTGACCATTAAATGTTAATAATTTCCATTAACTATTAACATTTAATGGTAAATGGAAATAAATTCCATTAACCATTAAACGTTAATGGTTAATGGCAATTATTTTCATTAGCCATTAAAAAACTAATGATTAATGCATTACTTTTTCATAAAAAAATTCGCAACCCTGATTCAATTTTTATCTATTTGCCCATTTAAAATGTGGTTTGAGTTCGATCAAAATCGGTTTTGAATTCCTTCTCTTTTTTGTCAATGACTCGTTCACCTCTTGGATTTCCAAAATTTGAAAAAAAATATTGTGTGTGATTGCAGGTGCCACGGAGTGAAAAAATCGCCGCTGCAGCGTACAATTGCAGTCTCGGTCCGCCATGGGCTAAAGTAATACCGGCAAAGATGTACAAAAATGAGAAGAAACTATTGTACCCGGTGAACGTTGGACGAAATATCGCGCGTGAAACAGCGCGCACGCATTTCGTATTAGCGAGTGATATCGAGCTATATCCGAGTCCAAATTTGCCAACGACTTTTCTCGAGATGATAGTCAAGCGTGATCAGCCGGTGCTAATGAAGCCAAATCCCAAAGTATTCGTACTGTCGATATTCGAGATCGCCGAGAATAGCACTCCGCCCCTCAACAAAACGTCCCTTGTGAGTAGAAACAAACAAAATGAAGACAAAAAATGATTTCTATATAAACCTTTTAAAAAAATTCTTATTTCTCGCAGATCACCATGCTGAAGGCTGGAACGGCGATACCGTTTCACAAAAAATTGTGCTCAATCTGTCACAATGTGCCGAAGAGCAGAGAATGGCAGAAAACTCCTCAATCGAGTGCTCTACGAGTATTTCACGTTGGTAAGAGAACGGGAAACTTTATTCACTGGGAGCCAATATTTATCGGTACGAATAGCGATCCGATGTACGATGAGAGACTCAGCTGGGAGGGGAGGAGTGACAAAATGCCGCAAGTAAGATTTTTCCATCCATCAATATTTATTTTATGTATATTCTCGCCAAACGTCGAGAATATTGTTTGTAAATCAATAGATTCCCGAAAATTTGGAATCTGAGCATTTCTCACAAATTTCGATGCCCCTTTATGTTTGTGAAAACAGTTAGTAAATTTTGTCTTTGAATTGCTCAGTTTAAAGAGCTTACGACCTCATTGAGGGGAGGCTAAATACCGACATTAGCACCTCGAAAATGGATTCCAAACTTGCTCAAGCACGAATGGATGAAAATCAATAAAATTTTGACAGTATCATCAGAATTATGGCACAAATGGAGCTCCACTAAAATTTTTTCGGTAAACGACAGAAAAAATTACAGTTCCGATTATCATCAAAAATCTGTAATTGAAAATATTAAATTATAATGTTTTACGGCATTTCGACTAAAACCAAGAGTGGGGCTCCATAACCAACACCAAAGTATGAATATCGATACGTCTTTGACATTATTTTATGAAAAAACCGCGACGTAAGTTTGGAATCCAGATCACGAGATAAATGTTGATAAATTTCGTGTTTTATCGAGAAAAAAAATGGCGAAATTAAGTTCACAGAAATCCGAAAGAGGGCAGCCCCATGTGGAATTCCTATGAAATAAACATTACTTTCATCAGACTTCTATCCAAACTGTCTGACAAGTCAGTGGCAATTAACGAAAACGTTGATTTATGTCTCGCATTTGCATTTTGCAATTTATTCATCATTAATTCATAAATTTAATTGATTTTCATCCACCGGTATTGGAAAAAGTTTGGACAGCGATTTTGAGTCGATAATGTAGGGCTTCGGTAATAATGTCAGTATTTAGCCTCGCCTTAAGCGAACAAAAAGTATCATGCTGAGATATAGATGAAATTTCGAAAGTTTATTTTAAATTAAATTAATCAAACCAATATGATCTATTCATGGATTACCACTCGTTCATTTTATATTATTTTCTTTAATTTTTTTTTCGTACCGTGTATAATTGCTATTCTCTCAAAATCCCCAAAGAATGGCTATAAATAAAAATCCTCTTTTTTTTTTTTAATTTCGGAGTTGTTTTACATAATATTTCAATTTTTCACAGGGTTACGCTCTTTGCGTCCTCGACTACGATTTTTTAATACTCGACAATGCATTTCTCGTGCATAGACCGGGTATAAAGATCTCGAAGAAGGATCCACGTCGTGATACACTGACTGCCAAAACGAATATGCTTATTCACAAGATAATCGTGCCGGAACTAAAAGTGATGTACGGAACGAGAAAAGGTTGCGCGGTGTAACCCAACGCTCCTCGGCGGGAACGTGCTCACCGTCGTTTGATCCATGCATCATAAACAAAAAAAAACGATAAAAAAGAACAATCAAGTTTTACGAAAACTTGTACCAAACTCTGGCGAGACAATTATTTCCAATGAGGAAAAAAATGGTTAAGAAAAAATAGGGAAAGAAAGAAAGTGTTTCCCGCCTTGGTGTTTCCTATTACTTTTAAAGTTTTTTTTTTGTGTTATCTACGTTGCTAACGAAAATTAAAAAAGTCGCGCACACGAAAAAAAAATGGGCTGAAAAAAATCCGTTGAAAAAAATATCGGACGTCGAGAGATTATTATACGATTGTTCGTTATTGATTTCGTCGTTCGATTCTCAAATCAAAGTACTTAATAGTTGTAATGGATTTTTTCTCAAGCTCGATTTTTGAAGAGAGCTTCAGATCGAGACGCCGGTAAAAGATTGCCTCGACCAAAGAAAAAACGACGAAAAAGGAGTATGAGGAAGAGGACGAAAGCTAAAAAACGTCCATGGGACGATATTAAACGTGCGGTTATCGTTTTAACGACGAATTCCGCGAGATTAATTCGTAAACTCTGTAAATACGAATCCCACAGGTACCTAAATATCTTATGTTTGATCGTTTGCTATGACGATCGTAAATCTACGAGCTATTGCGAGCGAAATCAGTCATATAAAGCATGACTTACTTAAAGTCTCGTATGTGTATTAGGGTGGCGCTGTTTTAGCGGCAATTTTTCCAATGCGAGTTTCAACCCCAAAATGTATTTACTTTTTTGAATGAAGAAATCATTGCAGAGAACTTGGGCGAAAAAAAATATTTTTAATTCGCCCCGAGCGGAAATAATTCTCTTTGTTCTTTGAAAAAAGTCCACAGAAGCGTCGATTTTTTCGATGTGCCGAATTCATGAAAGTGAGAAAAAATTGAAAAAAAATATTTATGAATATTGAATTGTCGCCCGGTCGAAAAAAAAGGTTTTCAATCGTGTCAGAGTAGTCTTATATAACAGCTGGCTAAATTTATTTTCTCGCATGAATTAAAATAGAATAGAATTAACGTAGAATGAATTTTTTTAAAATTGATACTCTGTCCTGATTGAATTTTTTTTATTTCAACCCAACGACCATTTAACGTTGATGAATATTCTTCCCTTACCTTTATGAATTGAGCCCAAGAAAATTATAATCAAATGAATTGTTGACCCTTTGCAAAGATTTCATTGTCGCCGAATGAAATATATTCCGGAAATGAGACTCGAAATTAAAAAAAAAAATACAATTCAAAATAGGGCCATTCAAATATACATTAATGTATACACACGTATAGTTATGTAGTTTATGTATATATATATGATATATATTATACATAGATGACAAATATTTTTTGTAAAACGGCAAAGAAGAAATACTTGATACTGTATAATTACTCGATGCATACTCTCGTGCAAAAATCGTGGCAAAAAAAGAGAAAGAACGAGAAACCTCACGGGTTTTTACTACCCTGTAAAAACTGATATTAATTAAGTATTCAATTTATCGGAACCGCATGGCGAGTTCGATAACGCGTATATCTCGATGATGGTTCGAAGCAAAAAAAAAACAAAACGTTATAATTTATTCGCGAGGGCAATTTTTTTTTTACTTCGAGCCATATAAATTATATACGCTATTCCTCACGAATGATTATGATTATAATGATATTATGTGCCTTATCGTCTCCCGTTTGTGTAGAGCAAAAGTGAGGGATCATATTTTTTTTTTCTTTTCGTATTCTGCACAATGTGTATTACTAGCCGAAAGTATAAACGCGACTGTTTTCGTTCATTGTTTTTCGACGAAAGTGGCGTTGCGACAATTGCAAAATAGTATTATCAATTTTGGTATTTGCAAGATAAAAGAAGCGTGAGGAAAGTATGAAAATCCGAAAAATTGTGTCGGGCTATATGCAAGAGCACATCGATATGATATTCTCTGGCTCCTGCATAATGCATCGTAATTTATTACTCAATTGGCCCATTTTGTTTTAGACCACGAATAAAAAAAATTAAAAAAATATATATTATATATAATACCAACTTGTGATTCGCGTCCGCGACACGCAATCGTTTTTATATTTATGCATTCATCGACTACTGTATTAAAACGGAGCTAACGATAGAATAATGTATAAAGAAAAAATAAAATCCTTATTTAAAGAAGTCCGTGCCTAAGATACCTCGCGAAAAATCGATAATGATCAACGATTATCTCTGAATTTAAATTTAAAAAAAATGCTATGGGATTTTTCGCACAAAAACTGATAAATCGACAAAAATATTATTTTCAACTTTCTCGTCTTCAATACACTTTATTTTAGTTGCCTTCTTTTTTCTTTAATTAAAATATACAGGTTTAAAAACGTGATCACACATTTGTTCCAAGTTAACATCCGCCTATCGGTGCCTCTCCCTTTCCCCCCTGCCGTTATATTTATATCAATGTCACAGTGTTCGTATATATCTTCTTTTTTTTTTAAATGATACTCATTTGTTTTCTAACAATTGGCGGATAAAACTCGTGTATCTTGAAAAATACTTGGGTTTCTCGCGCGCTCGTGAAAGCGTCTACATCGCATATTCTATATATATATATATATATTTATATATAATCAATCTATAAACGCAGAGTCGTATCCTCTCGCCCGTCCGTAATTACTAAATTTCAATTCATATTTTTTTCTTTCATTTCTTATTTATACACAAGTAAACGCTATCGAGGTACACTCCCACCGTCGAGAGCAATGCGACATTATCGCGATTATTCATTCATCAATTTTGTTTTTCGTGATTTTCCACCATAGAATCTTATTAATGTCATCGAAATTTCGCGCGATTCGGTTGGTAACTTGTCTCGCAGGCACGGAAAACGCATCTCCACAATCATCACTTTACATTATTTCTCTCAATCTCCGTTCTTTTCTTCCTTGATCTTCAATATACATCTATTTTTTTTCCCTTTAATCTTCATCGCACATTTCGTTAATTAAGTAAATCTTTCCCCGTATGAATCTCCAAAGGATTCTTATTCTCACAATTCTCTCGTGCCAAACAACATTTTCTGCGCTAAACATTGTTTTGTTTTTCGTCGAATAAATTTTCATAATTGACCGTGAGTTACCCTCGGCGATAAGTAATTTTTGTTTTCTTTATAAACGTGTGCGCATCGTCGCGATTTTTCGTTATCACCGTGACGTCGTTGCAAACGTTTGCCAGGAAAATCAATTGTAAACGTTGTTAACGAAGAGTCTCGGGATTTTTGTTTTCTTCTCAAAATCGTGACACGTTTTTTTGTTTTTTAAATCGGACTCTAGGATAAAATTTACGCGCGTTGAGATGTTACAAGCATTGAGGATAAAACGAGAGACGATCAGTGAAATAATACGATGCAAACGATGCGGAAGACGCACGTAAAACACCCGTTTGGTCGCGAAAAAAAAGGAATGACGAGCCAGTATTTTCGTTCCCATATTTCGTAAACATAATATACATATGTATGTATATATATGTATATGTAATGTGTCAAGTCAGTTAAAAAAAAATCCTCGTGTTAAGCTCTCATTCATAAGATTGACCAGTTTTAATCCTCGACAAAGATTTTGATTCTACGAGCATTCAACGATGAACTTCCCTTCCCAAAATAAATTTATACATCAGAGTGGTAGAAAAAAAAAATTTCATTCTTCGATTGCTCTTATAATTTCGATTTTCCGCACCTTTTGACTGAAACGTAAATCTCGCACAAATCTGCGAGATCTATTTTTCAGCAAGTTACAAAGATCGAAATCGAAAAAAGAAATCGCATTTTTTCCAAACCTGAAGTACACAGTTAACAACGAACAAACAAACAAAAATCATAGTCCAGGACGATAAAAAAAAAATACCTAAAAATCCGAATATTCGAGTGAACGACCGATTGGCAAATCTCTTGACAGAAAAAAAATTAAAAACTCCGCTAATTGTGACAAATAATTCTCAAAGCTTCTTCTTTCATTATGTAAAACGATGATCTATCGAGTACCGCTGTTTTTCAATTTTTTTCCATGAAGTGAAAAATTTATAGATATTTCGTTCAACCGAGAGTTCGGAAATTTCAGGTAAATGGAAAAAAAGGGTGGATTTCCTAAGCAGCATCGTGATCTCACTTGCCGAGACGTTTGAGTCTCGATCTCGTGCCGAGTGCTGATCTGGCGTTCGCGTTGTACGGCGATTTGACTCTTTTGGCGATAACCGAGGACGTTCCGCTACTCGACATCGTCGTATTCGTCGTTGTCGTCGTCGTCGTCGTGACGACGTCGATTCCATTAGCGACAACGGCGCCGTTAACGCTCTGTTTGTTCAATTTTCCCGTCGACATGCTGCTAGACGTTGGTTTGCCGACTTTCGCGCCATTCAGCTTGATCTTGGACGACAAGGAGAGTCTATTTGGCTTGACAATGTCATACTGATAAGCGATCTGTGCTGGAACAGTGTGACCGGTAATATCGACGTTTCTCGAACGCAAAGTTTTGACCGGTGTCGCGGCGAGTGTGTCCGATCTCAGCCAACGTTGTAGACTCGGCAATGGTGACGACGACGACGTCGACGAATCGCTGGTCGAGCCAACGACACCCGGAACAGTGCGATTCAATCGCGCGTGATTGGAACAAGAATTGCGACGTCCATTTTTACTCTGATCCCATTCGCGCAGAGCGAAACTACCGCGCAATTGTACGCGACTCGAGCCGTTTATCGATGGCCTTCTTATCGTTTTAACGGGCGTTGCTTTTTTCTCGAGACTACGGCGCTGATAGGAATTCGGCGATGTGATCTTTTCTTGACTCGCAACGCTCGTCGCGACGCAGGAAGTCGATGTACTTCCGCTTCGTGATCTCAGCGACGATATCGAATCCTCTGGCCAACGAAGTCTGCTGTGTTGTTGTTGCTGCTGCTGTTGTTGTTGAGATTGTTTGCTCTGATTCGCGGGATCATTCTCATCAGTTGGACTCGGTCGATCCTCGGATCGTGTACGACGCTTCGCCGTGGGTTCAGGAATCGTGCGAACGGGCTCTTCCGGTCGTTCCGACGTCGAGCTGTGTCTACGTTTCGAACCAACGATCGCATCATTTATCTTCGTATTTATTTTTGCATTTATCTTCGTATTTCCGGTCGTACGTTTGTTATCGTGGATCGTATCGATACTTCTCGTTATTCCCAACGAATCGCGCTTCAATCGCGCGCTGAAATACGATTTTTGACGATCGGCGATGTACGAAACGGTCGTTGAATTAACGCTCTGACGTCGTCTCACGCTTCTCGACTCCAAATGCGAATTGATCGTCGTCGCGGATTGTGATTTTCGACGCGACGGAATCCCGCTCATTGGCTCCTTCTGTTCCTTTCCCGTGTCTCGATTCAAAGGACGATTAACCGTGCCAAAAGGGCCGAGTGATCGCCGTAGCCTCGGTCGACTCTGAAGCTCCTCGCACGATCCGCAAAATGCATTTTGTCGAACGAGCGGCGAGAGACCGTCTTTGTTTTTCGAGACTGGACACTTTTCCGTGGATTTCTCTTCGCCGATTGCGACTTTTATATCCGGCGTTGTGTCACGCGATAATTTCGTCGTGTCGTTCGTAGAAATTTCCTGATTCTCGTTGTTATTCGTGATCGACGATTGTTCCGTTGTCTCGACAATCTCATTGTTGATCTCCGCGATCGGGGATCCTTGATTCTCGACGAATGCGTCACTCGACGATATTTCCGGTACTTGGATACTCTCCCGACTCGTCGATGCGAGTGTCACTTCCGGCTCGTTTTTCTTCTCGATTATTCGATCATCGTCACTCGATTTCTTCGGCGAATCTGCAATAGCGTCGCATTTTTCATTCACGATGCATGATTTTTTCGAATTATCCGAGGTATCAGGTTTTTTCGATTCAGGCGCATCGTCTCTCGGCAACGTCGACGTTATTGGTCTCTCCAGTGGCTCGATGGGATTTTCTGTTCTCATGGACGGCGTTCGAGCACAGGCAAGTGGCGTTGGTGTATTCTTTGGCGAGGCTGCACGCTCGTTCTTACGACTCATGAGAACCTGAAATTTCGAGAGACGGACAGTCAGTGATGGTGAATTGAAAGGAAAAACTAAATTTTTTTTTTAATTCTCGTAAGGCTACGAAAAAATCTGTTTAAAGTCGAATAAAACGCCATTACCTCGCTGCGCGATGGTCCAGGTGGATCAAGCATCAGGGTTACGACGCTCGTATTATCGGCACGCAATCTCGTGGAAAACCACCTCTCGAGCGCCGTATCCACGAGACTTTTCGACGGATTTATCCACATTTGAACATCAGCCTGCTGCATTAATCAATTAATTAATTAATTAATTACCACCATAAATCAGAGTTGGGCAAATTACTTGCAAGTACTCGTCAAAACGAGTACTTGAAGTACAAGTACTTGAAAAAATCAAGTACCAGTATCAAGTACGTTTCCAGTTTTCGGGTACGTCTCGTAAATTCTGATACTTGGGTCATTCCATGTCAAATCGACCAAGAGTTGGAATCGACCGCTTTCATTTTCGATGAAATTTAGTCAGAAGTTTTGTTTTATCATAAAACCAAGTTCTACCAAGGAAAAAAAATTATTTTTTTTTTCAAAAGTTATGCAAAATTCAAAATGTAACCATTTTTCAAATTTTTTTCTAAATATCTTGAAAACTATGATAGTTATAAAAAATTATTCGTTTTGTCTTGAAGAGTATACTTGGGGTTACGATAAAAAAAATATTCCGACAAAAAATTTTGAAAAATGAATTTGGAGAATTTTGAATTTTTTAAAATCGTGCAAATCCACAATTAACATCGAATTTTTCGTTCAATTTTTTAAATATAAT
>CAMPGC010000204.1:0-21703 GCA_946863875.1 Alloplasta piceator
CTCGGGTCGAATTGGTATGGAACGCCCCATATATATATCGGTCGAACGAGCAGCGAGGATCTAACCCAATTTCACTTGAGAGTCTCGCACGTGTTTGTCAGCCAATTCCACTTGATTCTCGAGCCAACCATTGATAAAAAAAAAATCATGAAAAAAAATGAAAAATCATGCCGCGCAGAGTCGTCGACTAACTGGATTCACGACCCTCGAAAGATTCATTCACACGAGCCAGGATCTGCGTGTAACGAGCCTCGAGGATATCACACACTTGTTAACAAGCTCGTGTAAAATCCGGTACCTGCATCATTTTTTTTATTCCAGCGAATACGATGAGATGGAGTTGAACTCTTCGACCGACAATTTTTCGCGTGTCAGACGAGGCGTTAAATAAAAAGGAATATAATTGAAACATGTTTGCGGTGTTTTTCCACCCTGTGAAATCCGTAAACTGAGGGGGAAGAAAATTGCACGCAAAGCTTACGGTACAAGTTCACAGCAAACTAGTCCATTGTGAGAGTGAGCACAAGCATTGTTATTGGTGAAATTGTACGTGCAAATCCTCCGAATAGAAAAACTGCGCACTGAGAAAAAAAATGGCGGAAGAAATGTGTTCCGGTTGAATAACATTTTTCGATTTAAATAACAATTAAGTCAGTGTCTCATCGCGAAAAGGAAATCCTCGAAATGAAAAATAATCTCACAGAATGAAGATACTGAAAAAATTGTCCAATGAGAAAGAAATTGACGAATCAACGAACAAAGTAAACAAATAATTTGATAACCCCAAAATAACTCCGATTGATAACTTGATCACTCCGATAATTCAAAAGAAATGTTCGAGTTATAAATTGTTAGAATTCTTCAAATTAGAAATTTGTACCTTTCTCGATTTGTTTAAAAAAAAATTAAATCAAAAGCTATAAAGCTACGAAAGGACGAAGATTTAAAAGAATTTTCAGAAAATGGGAACATTTTACAAAATTCGAACCTCTGATTTTCACCCAATTAATTTTAGAGCAGCTGCGAGATTACAAAAGTTGAAGTTGCGAAATTTTTTTTATGGACTCAAAGCTTCGATAATCCTTCATCAGAAATATTAATGTTACCTAAACTATAAAATTTAGTCGCACCCCAAAATCACCATAAAATATATCTATTCAAAATTAACTCGTTTTTCAAAACCCTGGTTTCTAGATTAACCCTCCGCGGGTCATATTAATTTCTCCGGCACTCCGGATCATGTGGGTCATATCTGTCCTACAGCTTATATCTCACGTATTTAGAGAGAAACAAATCTGAAAAAATACAGGAATACTTTTTACTGATTCTACTTTAAAGTCTAATAGTTTTTATTTTCGAAAAAAAGTTTTTTTACGAAGAAAATTACAATTTTTTTCTATTTAACATCAAACGAAAAATCTCACGCGGATTTGTAGCTGAAACTGTACTCTTTCAGATAAAAAATGTCCCAAATCTGCCCATTTCAAAAAGTATATTTATTTTGGCATCTGAAAAGAGGGTATTTTTCGAGTATCAGAACTACTATTAAATAACGTATTTTGCATCAGAAAATGTTTCATAAATTTTTTGTTTATTAAAGAATCGTACAAAATATATGAAAAAGTAAATGACATTATATTTTTAAAGAAAAGTTACAAATTTGACAACTGACAGCGAGGTGCTGGATGAGACGGTCATAACCTAAAAACACGTTTTTCGATTGATTAATTACAATAACGAAAACCCCCGAAGATTATCAACAAACATTGAAAAGAAACGCTAAAAATACGAAAAACACAAATTCACTTACGTTGACAAAATACTGACATCTCGGATCATATGGGTCAGATCTGACCCACCAGAGATTTCACCTGGCTGTTATCCGGACAGGAATTGCTAGATGAAGGCGCCGTTTGGGCAAAGAGTACCCCTCGCTACTAAGATTTTTTAGGGTGGGGAGGAAAGCCCTGGCCTTCAAGGATCCGGGAGATATTTAAGGGGGAAATTTCTCTTGGGACAGATATGACCCATATGATCCGCGGAGGGTTAAATTTCTGAGAAATTCGTTCAGCTACTTATGTCAAAATTAAAACATTATTTAAGGGCTCTAGATTACCAAAAAAAACTTGCAAATCGGAAATTTGCACATCGCTTCCTCAGTATGTTTTCGTATTTACAAATCCTCCTCTATGAGGAAATGTTAGCAAATTTTCGTAAATGTTAGCTGTCACAGTTTTGGCTTTCTCATAGAGGAAGCTTTGTAAATACGGAAAAGTACTCTGGAAACGATGTGCAAATTTCCGATTTGCAAGTTTTTTTTACTACCTCTGGTTATCGGAGTAACAAAACGGCATCTTTGTATCGTACAATTTTCGATCAAGCTTTTTTTTGAAAATTTCAAAATTGCATCAAATTTGCACGGTTCAAGCAATTTTTTCAAAATTGAATACCAAGTAACTTTTTCCATTAAACTACCATTATAGAAATTTTGAGCCTGATATAACGAAATATGTGCAAGCTAGAGCGATCATGCGCTTTCCCAAAAAATAAAAATTTTTATAAATCACGAACCCCTTCAGCAATTTTCGCGAAATTCAATACCAACAAAATTTTTCACTCAAACTATCGGTATAATTTTTTTTAACCTGATATCGCCAAATTTGCATGTCCATGAACTTAGCTGAGCCATGTTTAAATTTTCTAAAAACGATTATTGTGCTGAGTTGTGCTCAGTTTGTGCTACGTTGTGCCGCAAAGTGTAGGTCAAAATCTCAAAAAACTACCGAGAAATCGAAAAAAAACGTTTTTTCTGCGAGCTGAGCCATTATGAAAAAGTTTAAATTTTATGATTGTGCTAAACAGATGTCAGCTCACTGAATATTGTGCCGTAGAGATAATTCTCGTAGGTGCAAAAATTTTTGGTATAATCGAATTTCAAAAAAAAATTTTGACTCCAGCTTATTTTGGATGGTGAGCTTCGCAGAGAAAAAGTTCAAAGGGAAAAGTTGCTCTGTCTGACTAGCACAATCGGGCACAACAAAAAATTTAAACTTTTCGATGATTTTTGAATTTTTTGATTTTTGACCTCAGCTTATTTTGGATGGGGAGCTTCGCAGAGAAAAAGTTCAGAGGAGAAAGTTGCTCTGTCTGACTAGCACAATCGGGCACAACAAAAAAATTTTAACTTTTCGATGATTTTTGAATTTTTGAATTTTTCGATTTTTGACCTTAGTTTATTTTGGATGGTGAGCTTCGCAGAGAGAAAGTTCAGAGGGAAAAGTTGCCCTGTCTGACTAGCACAATCGGGCACAATAAAAAAATCTAGACTTTTCGATGATTTTTGAATTTTTGAATTTTTTGATTTTTGACTTTAGCTTATTTTGGATGGTGAGCTTCGCAGAGAAAAAGTTCAGGGGGAAAAGTTGCTCTGTCTGACTAGCACAATCGGGCACAACAAAAAAATTTAAACTTTTCGATGATTTTTGAATTTTTGAATTTTTCGATTTTTCACCTCAGCTTATTTTGGATGGTGAGCTTCGCAGAGAAAAAGTTCAAAGGGAAAAGTTGCTCTGTCTGACTAGCACAATCGGGCACAACAAAAAAATTTAAACTTTTCGATGATTTTTGAATTTTTTGATTTTTGACCTCAGCTTATTTTGGATGGGGAGCTTCGCAGAGAAAAAGTTCAGAGGGAAAAGTTGCTCTGTCTGACTAGCACAATCGGGCACAACAAAAAAATTTAAACTTTTCGATGATTTTTGAATTTTTGAATTTTTCGATTTTTCACCTCAGCTTATTTTGGATGGTGAGCTTCGCAGAGAAAAAGTTCAGAGGGAAAAGTTGCCCTGTCTGACTAGCACAATCGGGCACAATAAAAAAATCTAGACTTTTCGATGATTTTTGAATTTTTGAATTTTTCGATTTTTGACCTTAGCTTATTTTGGATGGTGAGCTTCGCAGAGAAAAAGTTCAGAGGCAAAAGTTGCTCTGTCTGACTAGCACAATCGGGCACAATAAAAAAATCTAGACTTTTCGATGATTTTTGAATTTTTGAATTTTTCGATTTTTGACCTTAGCTTATTTTGGATGGTGAGCTTCGCAGAGAAAAAGTTCGGAGGAGAAAGTTGCTCTGTCTGACTAGCACAATCGGGCACAACAAAAAAATTTAAACTTTTCGATGATTTTTGAATTTTTGAATTTTTCGATTTTTGACCTTAGTTTATTTTGGATGGTGAGCTTCGCAGAGAGAAAGTTCAGAGGGAAAAGTTGCCCTGTCTGACTAGCACAATCGGGCACAATAAAAAAATCTAGACTTTTCGATGATTTTTGAATTTTTGAATTTTTTGATTTTTGACTTTAGCTTATTTTGGATGGTGAGCTTCGCAGAGAAAAAGTTCAGGAGGAAAAGTTGCTCTGTCTGACTAGCACAATCGGGCACAACAAAAAAATTTAAACTTTTCGATGATTTTTGAATTTTTGAATTTTTCGATTTTTCACCTCAGCTTATTTTGGATGGTGAGCTTCGCAGAGAAAAAGTTCAAAGGGAAAAGTTGCTCTGTCTGACTAGCACAATCGGGCACAACAAAAAAATTTAAACTTTTCGATGATTTTTGAATTTTTTGATTTTTGACCTCAGCTTATTTTGGATGGGGAGCTTCGCAGAGAAAAAGTTCAGAGGAGAAAGTTGCTCTGTCTGACTAGCACAATCGGGCACAACAAAAAAATTTAAACTTTTCGATGATTTTTGAATTTTTGAATTTTTCGATTTTTGACCTTAGCTTATTTTGGATGGTGAGCTTCGCAGAGAGAAAGTTCAAAGGGAAAAATTGCCCTGTCTGACTAGCACAATCGGGCACAATAAAAAAATCTAGACTTTTCGATGATTTTTGAATTTTTGAATTTTTCGATTTTTGACCTTAGCTTATTTTGGATGGTGAGCTTCGCAGAGAGGAAGTTCAAAGGGAAAAGTTGCTCTGTCTGACTAGCACAATCGGGCACAATAAAAAAATCTAGACTTTTCGATGATTTTTGAATTTTTGAATTTTTCGATTTTTGACCTTAGCTTATTTTGGATGGTGAGCTTCGCAGAGAAAAAGTTCAGAGGGAAAAGTTGCTCTGTCTGGCTAGCACAATCGGGCACAACAAAAAAATTTAAACTTTTCGATGATTTTTGAATTTTTGAATTTTTCGATTTTTCACCTCAGCTTATTTTGGATGGTGAGCTTCGCAGAGAAAAAGTTCAGGGGGAAAAGTTGCTCTGTCTGACTAGCACAATCGGGCACAACAAAAAAATTTAAACTTTTCGATGATTTTTGAATTTTTGAATTTTTCGATTTTTGACCTTAGCTTATTTTGGATGGTGAGCTTCGCAGAGAAAAAGTTCAGGGGGAAAAGTTGCTCTGTCTGACTAGCACAATCGGGCACAACAAAAAAATTAAAACTTTTCGATGATTTTTGAATTTTTGAATTTTTCGATTTTTCACCTCAGCTTATTTTGGATGGTGAGCTTCGCAGAGAAAAAGTTCAGAGGGAAAAGTTGCTCTGTCTGACGAGCACAATCAAGCACAATAAAAAAATCTAGACTTTTCGATGATTTTTGAATTATTGAATTTTTTGATTCTTGACCGCAGCGTATTTTGGATGGTGAGCTTCGCAGAGAAAAAGTTCAGAATTGAAAGTTGCTCTGTTTGACTAGCACAATCGGGCACAATCGAAAAATCGAGACTTTTCGATGATTTTTGAATTTTTTTTTTTGGCCTCAGCTTATTTTGGATGGTGAGCTTCGCAAAGAAAAAGTTTAAAGGAAAAAGTTGCTCTGTTTGACTAGCACAATCGCGCACAATAAAAAAATCTAAACTTTTCGATTATTTTTGAATTTTTTGATTTTTAACCTCAGCTTATTTTTGATGGTGAGCTTCGCAGAAAAAAAGTTCAAAGGGAAGAGTTGCTCTATCTGACTAGCACAATTGGGCACAATAAAAAATCTAGACTTTAATAAGCTGAGGTCAAAAATAAAGAAAATCAAGAATTATCGAAAAGTCAAACAGAGTAACTTTGCCCTCTGAACTTTTTTTCTGCGAAGCTCACCATCCAAAATAAGCTGAGGTCAAAAATAAAAAAATTCAAAAATCATCGAAAAGTCTAGATTTTTTTATTGTGCCCGATTGTGCTAGTCAGACAGGGCAACTTTTGCCTCTGAACTTTTTCTCTGCGAAGCTCACCATCCAAAATAAGCTAAGGTCAAAAATCGAAAAATTCAAAAATTCAAAAATCATCGAAAAGTCTAGATTTTTTTATTGTGCCCGATTGTGCTAGTCAGACAGAGCAACTTTTCCCTCTGAACTTTCTCTCTGCGAAGCTCACCATCCAAAATAAGCTAAGGTCAAAAATCGAAAAATTCAAAAATTCAAAAATCATCGAAAAGTTTAAATTTGTTTGTTGTGCCCGATTGTGCTAGTCAGACAGAGCAACTTTCTCCTCTGAACTTTTTCTCTGCGAAGCTCCCCATCCAAAATAAGCTGAGGTCAAAAATCAAAAAATTCAAAAATCATCGAAAAGTTTAAATTTTTTTGTTGTGCCCGATTGTGCTAGTCAGACAGAGCAACTTTTCCCTTTGAACTTTTTCTCTGCGAAGCTCACCATCCAAAATAAGCTGAGGTGAAAAATCGAAAAATTCAAAAATTCAAAAATCATCGAAAAGTTTAAATTTTTTTGTTGTGCCCGATTGTGCTAGTCAGACAGAGCAACTTTTCCCCCTGAACTTTTTCTCTGCGAAGCTCACCATCCAAAATAAGCTAAGGTCAAAAATCAAAAAATTCAAAAATTCAAAAATCATCGAAAAGTCTAGATTTTTTTATTGTGCCCGATTGTGCTAGTCAGACAGGGCAACTTTTCCCTCTGAACTTTCTCTCTGCGAAGCTCACCATCCAAAATAAACTAAGGTCAAAAATCGAAAAATTCAAAAATTCAAAAATCATCGAAAAGTTTAAATTTTTTTGTTGTGCCCGATTGTGCTAGTCAGACAGAGCAACTTTCTCCTCTGAACTTTTTCTCTGCGAAGCTCCCCATCCAAAATAAGCTGAGGTCAAAAATCAAAAAATTCAAAAATCATCGAAAAGTTTAAATTTTTTTGTTGTGCCCGATTGTGCTAGTCAGACAGAGCAACTTTTCCCTTTGAACTTTTTCTCTGCGAAGCTCACCATCCAAAATAAGCTGAGGTGAAAAATCGAAAAATTCAAAAATTCAAAAATCATCGAAAAGTTTAAATTTTTTTGTTGTGCCCGATTGTGCTAGTCAGACAGAGCAACTTTTCCCTCTGAACTTTTTCTCTGCGAAGCTCACCATCCAAAATAAGCTAAGGTCAAAAATCAAAAAATTCAAAAATTCAAAAATCATCGAAAAGTCTAGATTTTTTTATTGTGCCCGATTGTGCTAGTCAGACAGGGCAACTTTTCCCTCTGAACTTTCTCTCTGCGAAGCTCACCATCCAAAATAAACTAAGGTCAAAAATCGAAAAATTCAAAAATTCAAAAATCATCGAAAAGTTTAAATTTTTTTGTTGTGCCCGATTGTGCTAGTCAGACAGAGCAACTTTCTCCTCTGAACTTTTTCTCTGCGAAGCTCCCCATCCAAAATAAGCTGAGGTCAAAAATCAAAAAATTCAAAAATCATCGAAAAGTTTAAATTTTTTTGTTGTGCCCGATTGTGCTAGTCAGACAGAGCAACTTTTCCCTTTGAACTTTTTCTCTGCGAAGCTCACCTTCCAAAATAAGCTGAGGTGAAAAATCGAAAAATTCAAAAATTCAAAAATCATCGAAAAGTTTAAATTTTTTTGTTGTGCCCGATTGTGCTAGTCAGACAGAGCAACTTTTCCCTCTGAACTTTTTCTCTGCGAAGCTCACCATCCAAAATAAGCTAAGGTCAAAAATCGAAAAATTCAAAAATTCAAAAATCATCGAAAAGTCTAGATTTTTTTATTGTGCCCGATTGTGCTAGTCAGACAGAGCAACTTTTCCCTCTGAACTTTCTCTCTGCGAAGCTCACCATCCAAAATAAGCTAAGGTCAAAAATCGAAAAATTCAAAAATTCAAAAATCATCGAAAAGTTTAAATTTGTTTGTTGTGCCCGATTGTGCTAGTCAGACAGAGCAACTTTCTCCTCTGAACTTTTTCTCTGCGAAGCTCCCCATCCAAAATAAGCTGAGGTCAAAAATAAAAAAATTCAAAAATCATCGAAAAGTTTAAATTTTTTTGTTGTGCCCGATTGTGCTAGTCAGACAGAGCAACTTTTCCCTTTGAACTTTTTCTCTGCGAAGCTCACCATCCAAAATAAGCTGAGGTGAAAAATCGAAAAATTCAAAAATTCAAAAATCATCGAAAAGTTTAAATTTTTTTGTTGTGCCCGATTGTGCTAGTCAGACAGAGCAACTTTTCCCCCTGAACTTTTTCTCTGCGAAGCTCACCATCCAAAATAAACTAAGGTCAAAAATCGAAAAATTCAAAAATTCAAAAATCATCGAAAAGTTTAAATTTTTTTATTGTGCCCGATTGTGCTAGTCAGACAGAGCAACTTTCTCCTCTGAACTTTTTCTCTGCGAAGCTCCCCATCCAAAATAAGCTGAGGTCAAAAATCAAAAAATTCAAAAATCATCGAAAAGTTTAAATTTTTTTGTTGTGCCCGATTGTGCTAGTCAGACAGAGCAACTTTTCCCTTTGAACTTTTTCTCTGCGAAGCTCACCATCCAAAATAAGCTGGAGTCAAAATTTTTTTTTGAAATTCGATTATACCAAAAATTTTTGCACCTACGAGAATTATCTCTACGGCACAATATTCAGTGAGCTGACATCTGTTTAGCACAATCATAAAATTTAAACTTTTTCATAATGGCTCAGCTCGCAGAAAAAACGTTTTTTTTCGATTTCTCGGTAGTTTTTTGAGATTTTGACCTACACTTTGCGGCACAACGTAGCACAAACTGAGCACAACTCAGCACAATAATCGTTTTTAGAAAATTTAAACATGGCTCAGCTAAGTTCATGGACATCAAATTTGCGGACGATAGAGCGATCAAGCTTTTTCTTTGAAAATTTCAACATCTCATAAAATTTACACGGCTCAAGCGATTTTTGCAAAATTCAATACCAAGCAACTTCTTTCATTAAGCTACCATTATAAAAATTTTGAGCGTGGTGTCACGAAATATGTGCAAGCTAGAGCGATCACGCGCTTTTTGCAAAAAATTCGAAATTTTATAAATCACAAATCCCTTGAGCGATTTTCGCGAAATTCAATAAGAATAATCTTTAACACTCAAACTATCTGTATAATATTTTTTAACCCGATATCGCAAAATTTGCGAACGCTAGAGCAACCACGCCCTTTTTTTGAAAATTTAAAAGTCGCATAAAATTCGCACACGTCAATGGATTTTTGCAAAATTCATAACAAACAAAGAGGCTGTGGAGCCCAGCTTATGTGCGAAATTTTGGCTCGCTACTTCAATGTGGTCTTGAGATATAGATGTTCGAATTTTTCGAGGCAGCGACACACATACATACATACATACATCCAGACATTTTTTTTAAATATGATTCCTCGATGTTTTAGGACATTTTGAACATACTGACATGAAAATCGCGAGAAAAAAAAATTCACAAAAACAAAGCTTCCTTAATGAGGAAGCAAAAACAAAAAAAAATCATGCCGTCATCATAATTCACGATTAAAATTTGGTAAAATAATGTTTAATTGCCTTTCCAACGTTATAGCCGTGTTTTATTTGATTCCCCTCACATTTACGCGCTTGTGGGAAAGCGTGTAAAATGTGGATCGAACAAAAAAAGCCGGAAAATTCCTCAGCAGAGGAATAAACAGGGGAGGCATTTGTGTGGCGGGAGCGCAATTTTTACCGAGGTGTTTTCATATTTACGTGGGAACCAATTAGTAAATGGTCCGCGCTAGTTTCTTAATAAGGCATCCCCTCGAATTCCTCCGTGCCTTCCCCATGATGGTACGTATCGCGTCTAATAGCGTAATAGATTGGCATTGGCAGCGTTCCAGATTCTACGTTCGTTACGGGAACTAAGAGCGACGAAAGAGGTATAGGTAAAGGAGTGTGATATAGCGAAAAAGAGAGGGAGTAATAAGGGAGAAAGAGGGAAAAGCCACCGACCTATCTCGTCGTTCCTCTGGCAAGTTACCCACGGTTTGAGGCTCTACGTGGAAATAAAAAACAAAAAAAAAACACCACCTTTTTTGCTTTTCGTAGCTCCGGGCCTTTCCCTCCCCTTCCTTCTCTCTCGCTCTTCCAATATACCCCCTCATCGCCCTTCCAGAAACGCCGAGAGAGCTTTCTTCTTTGCCCACCCTAACATCTCTCGTTTTCCTTCACCTCGTTAGTCTTCTCATTCCTACGTTTTTTCCTTCTATCTTTTCTACGCCATCCATCTATTCTCCACCCCCTCCCTCTCGCCATCGCTCTATCTCTCTCTTTCTTTCCTTCTCTCTCATCTCTCTCTCTCTCCTCTCTCTCTCTCTCTCTCTCTCTTCTCTCTCTCCTCTCTCTCTCTCTCTCTCTCTCTCTCTCTCTCTCTCTCTCTCTCTCTCTCTCTCTCTCTCTCTCTCTCTCTCTCTCTCTCTCTCTCTCTCTCTCTCTCTTCTCTCTCTCTCTCTCTCTCTCTCTCTCTCTCTCTCTCTCTCTCTCTCTCTCTCTCTCTCTCTCTCTCTCTCTCTCTCTCTCTCTCTCTCTCTCTCTCTCTCTCTCTCTCTCTCGCTCTCTCTCTCTCTGTCACTGTCTCGTGTTCGACAGGCTTCTCACTCAGCCGTTAATTGTCAACGTTCGTCGAGTGACCGTGTTTTTAATCGAATTTTCACCCCGACAGACCCCATCAGCGCAGTTCAATCCCCATTCCATTGGGTCACTCTCTCTCTCTCTCTCTTTCTCTCTCTCTCATCCCTTCACTCTCTGTCTCTCTCACAAATGCAATATAGCACATGCGAAGCTTTTTCTCTACGGCATATCCGTTTGGTATCCTCTGGGACAGATGATGGGGATCATCGAAAAATTGAAGTCAATCCCGGCCTCTCAACCCCCGTTACGAAAAAACGAAAAAGTGATTCAGAAAATTTGATCGAATCCTTGTGATTTTATTGAAACGAAAAAAAAACCTGATAGCGATAAAAACAACCCCCTCGATTTTCGTGATAATTCAAAAATGTTTTCACGCAATTTTAGGTAATAATCGTTTTTATATAAATGTAAAATAATTAACAGAATTTGTAAAAAAAAATAATAATCAATTATTATTATTAATTGTTGTTATTAAATATTATTTATTCGAGCGAAAATCAATATGCGACACTCGAAAAAAAAATGGTTGCCAACTGTAATAATTGATGAATTGATTGCTCATTTTGCAGGATTTTTCAAAGAATTTTTGAACGATTTATTCGCAACGAACATTAATTAACGAACGAAATTAATTTGTATAATAGAAACAAAAAATAGAGATATCTCAAAGAAATTCCACATTCAAGTCCTCACATTTTTATCAAGGTATTCTGAAATTTGTGCTCACAATTACAACACTTCGAGCGATATTTTCAAAATTCCAAACCAGACTTCCTTTCCCGTGTAAAAAAAAATTAGTCTACGGTAAGTATACGATTAGTCTTTCACGTAGTCTACCAAAAGTCTCGCTACTAGAACAATATAGACTTCGGATATAGACTTTACAACAAAATTTAGATTCCACAATAAGTGTCTCATAAGTCTCTGTACTAATAAATCTATGTTCATATAGACTAATAAATCTATATGAACGTGAATTCATGACCCGCTCTCATTTAGGCTCTCAAATATCATTTTTTTAAATATGAATATCGACTTATGAGTATAAGTCGATATTTATGTAGACTAATAAGTCTACATAAATATAGACTTGGGTCGGGGATTCACAACTGAATGAGAATTCATGAATCGAACTTATTTTGTCTCTCAAAAGTCTTTCAAAAGTCTCTCTTTTAGAATAATACAAATGATATCTGTATTTATTCGTCGCAAATTTAATTCCAGGATTCCGGACCCCTCATAACTTAATTCCAGGATTCCTGACCCGTTATAAGATAAATGACCCCTCATAACTTAATTCCAGGATTCCTGACCCCTCATAAGTTAAGCAACCCCTCATAAGTTAAGTTACCCCTCATAATGTTAGTGACCCCTCATAACTTAATTCCAGGATTCTTGACCCCTCATAAGTTAAGTGATCCCTCATAGCTTAATTTCGGGCAACTGAGCCCTCATAAGTTATGTAAATTTACATAACTTATGAGCGGTCACGTAAGATAAGTTATGTAAATTTATATGACTTATGAGGCGTCACTTAACACAAGTTAAGTGACTCCTCATAACGGGGCGCTTTATCCCTCCATTATGAAAAAATAATGATTTAAAAACTTGTTGGATCTTCATGATTTATTTAAAAAAAAAAAAAAAGAAAAGTTGTTTTAGGAACAGCCCCCTCCGACTTTTCAAAACAGTTGAAAAGATTTAGGATAATAATCATTCCTATGTATGAATTTATAATATTAGGTACAATTTTCAAACCGGATGCACTATCTTTATTAGCGGCAAAATTAATAAAATTAAATTAATTAAAAAATTAATTAAATCTGGAGTATTTTGCATTCAATAAAAACTGCGGTGGGAAAAAAAATTAATTTCCAACATAAATATCAACACAGAATTTCCCCTATCAGGGTCATAATATTCCAAACTATTTCCCTTTTACCCATGGACAAATATTAACAAGACCTCTGAAAGAGACGTGTATTTTCGACGAATGGACCATCGAGGAAGATGAAAAAATAATAATAATAGTCGGAGAAATTAATCAATGTAATTTTACCGCCACGTTGCCAGTGCAACAACTGAACTCTTGCAAATTTTAAGGGCGGGGGTTGTATTTGCATTGCAGGTCGATAAAAGTTCGTTGAACTAACCACGAGGAAAACACCATCACCGAGGCAATGTTTATTTTTACAACATCGAAGGAAAAAGGGAAGGATCTCGGGGGATGGGGGTGGGCCGGAGGGAAGGGGGTTTGTGCAATATGTGTCGCCCTCTATCTAGACCTGTATCGATCGTAAACGACAATCGCTCTGCAACAAGCTTAAGGAAAGGCGCAGTGAAGAAGGGGAGAAAAAAACACGGGAACCTTCACTAAATCCCTTGGTGAAACTTTGTCGTAAGACGAAACGCAATCATATGGGGTATTTTATGTAAAAGCATTCGTAATTTCAAAGTCAAGACAGTGAATTTTTGAGTATATGAATTTTGAGAATACGAATCATTTGAAAGACAAATATGACCCGCATTTATTTTAGCGAGAGTCGACTAAGAAATTTTAAGAAATTTCGAATTTCTTAAAATTTAATTTGACGAGAATTATTAAAGAAATCTTAAAAAAGTTCGAATTTTCCAAAAATTATCCAATTTAGAAATTCGCAAATATAGCTTTTTATTTATTTCATCAGCTGTTAACGTCCCTGTTAGCTTCCTTTATTAGAAACCCAAAATTGTTGAATCTACTTATAAAAAAGGCTCAGCAAAAGATGGAAATTTGTTTCAAAAGTATTAGTGAAAATTTATAACCTCTGCCCTTCATTTTCCTCTTTCATGATCGATAATATGTATTCGGTCAAAAAATCGTTTTTAAAGAATGTTTGGCCAAAAATGTCCCAGCCAAAAATTTTACCCAATTGAAATTTCCGTACTTCGTGATACAATGAAATTCTGAAAAAATTTAGCAACATTTCGCATACCATAAACAACAATTGTCAATAATATTTCCAAAAAGTTATTAATAAATTGTTTAAACAAATAAATGTTCAACAATTTTTCGTTAAGTTCTTTTTTTTCTCAAACAAATCGAATGCGTTAATTTTTGTGAACGCATATGAATTTTTCCAGAATATTCCCTCTATTTTGAAATCTCGTTTTGAAATTTTTAGAATCACTGTAAATATGTATTTTTTGGCCCAGTGTCTTTGAAACTTTTCAAAGTTGATGATAAACCTCTATGCAAAAACATATACAAAATTGGCAATTTTTTGTTTATATTTAAGAATGTTTTTCATAATATTTCAAAATACAGAGAAAACTCGGAAAAAATTCTCAATTGAAAAGGAAACTCCGTATTTCACGTAATATTCCATATGACTTCGATTTGAAATCAACCAATTGATTGATTTAAAAAGAAAATGTTGCGACCAATATTTTGTAAATAATTCTAGAAAAATCTTTCAATATTTGGCTAAATTAATCACCAAATATCTGCAGATTCTTTGAAATTTTCTTTGCAGGATTCAATTTATCGGTTTTCCTTAAATTTCATTAAATTACCACAACACAAAAATTACCTTTGAATCATCTTGTATAATTATTTTCTTATTATCTTGATCCGACCATGAATCTCGTTCGAAGTAAATCACGAAATGGTCGCGTGATACCAACGAGCCTAATGAGGAAAGACTCGAGATAGAGAGATGAATAAAAAAAAATTAAAAAAAAAAAATCATTAATGTGAGACAGAAGCCTGTGACCGCAGAGAAGTTAGCTACGAGTTCTCGGTAGCCTTCTGCTCCTGTTTTGCACTCACGCACACATTGCCAACGAAATTGCATTGTATATTGTGCGGGAGTGCAAGCACCTGTGCACCTGCTCACCTCTCCAAGAGAGAGAGAGAGAGAGAGAGAGAGAGAGAGAGAGGAGAGAAAGGGCGAGGGGGAGGGTCGGAGGTTCGTATAAATGGAGCTAAAAAAGGTGTCGGTGGGAAAGATACGAGGGTAAAAAAATAGCGTGTTTAAAAAATCCCGGCATGACCTTGAGGTAACCCCCATTCAGGCTCGAGCATTAGATAATTACTAATTTTATATTCCTCGGTGTACTCACTCGGTTCCTCACTCTCCCCCCCCCCCCCCCCCCTCGCCCTACCCTTTCCCGACTCCTACTCTCGTATATCGTTAAAAAAAAAATTATTCCAAGCACTCGTAACCACAGTGTTTCACGGCTCTATGTACAACGTCTGTTGATTTTCTCACACTTATTCTCCATCTCCTCTGTCCCAGGGGAATCACGCAACCGTGAACGTTCGTTTCGTCGGTCTTAATGTATCACATATACGCGTTTGTGTGTATGAAGACGCTCCGAAAACACGAGAGCAATGTACTAGGTTTGTATTTTCTTCGAGCAATCTTTGGCAATGGCCACACCGAAGGGGAACCCGGGGCGAAACGGGGCAAGCTTTGGTCGCAATTTCTGAGTGTTCGAATGAAAGCCCACCATTATTTGGAAATTTGTATGTTCATTTACAGTGGGTCAAAGAAGTATTCGTACACTGCGTTTTTCGCCAATAACTTCATAGGTATACATGATATCGAATCCAAACCTATTTTGTTTAATACTCCATCAAGTATAGAGACAATCTGCAAATGAAGAATTTTTTCCCAGGAATAATAAAAGAATTATGCAAAAAAAACGAAAATTTTCGGGCAAAAAAAGTATTCGTACATTTACAATTGAGCTGCTAAACCTCGATACTGACTCACGCATGGTATGAACTCTGCGTAAAATGTGAACAAGTCTTTGTTCACACATTGACTTTGACCTATTCTATGCGACAGTGGATCTTCAAGCTCTGGACAGACATGACCGCAATGAAAAGCGAAATATCAATATCCATGCAGGATAGAGTGATTTTTCTTCGGAAACGCGGTGGAAGTTACCGAAAAATTAGTAAACAACTAAATCTAAGTTTCACAACAGTGCAGTATATAATTAAAAAATACGAAACAACAAACAGCACCGAAAATACGCCACCAACCGGTTGACCGAGAACGAGAACGTCGGAGTATCGTTAAAGAGGCTATAAAAAACCGTTCACAAGTGCTCGCAGTTTAGCGAATGATCTCGCGTCAACATCAAAGAAGATCGTCTGTCCCCAGACTATTCTAAACGTTTTGCATTCTGCCCAAATATATGGCAGAACAGCCCGGAAAAAACCATTAATTAATAATACAAATCGAAAAAAACGTTTGGCTTTCGCAAAAACCTACAGAAATAAATCTATCGGACCCGCAGATGTTAAATTTCGATTCATCCGAGAATACGACACGTTTCCAAAATTCTATAGATTTATTTCTGCAGGTTTTTGCGAAACCTAAACGTTTTTCTCGATTTGTATGATCAATTAATGGTTTTTTCCGGGCAGTTCTGCCGTATATTTGGGCAGAATGCAAAACGTTTCGAACAGTCTGGGGGCAGATGATCTTCCCTAATGTTGACGCGAGATCATTCGCTAACCTGCGAGCACGTGTGAACGGTTTTTTTGTAATCTCTTTAACGATACTCCGATGCTCTCGGTCTCGGTCGATCGATTCGTGGCTTGTTTTCGGTGCTGGTTGTTGTTTCGTATTTTTTTAATTATATTGCACTGTTGTGAAACTTAGATTTAGTTTTTTACTAATTTTTCGGTAACTTTCGCCACGTTTCTGAAGAAAAATCCCTCTATCTCGCATGGATATTGATATTTCGCTTTTCTTTGCCGTCATGTCTGTTCAGAGCTTGAAGATCCACTATCGCATAAAATAGGTCAAAGCCAATGTGTGAACAAAGACTTGTTCACATTTTACGCAGAATTCATACCATGCGTGAGTCAGTATCGAGGCTTAGCAGCTCAATTTTAAATGTACGAATACTTTTTTTGCCCGAAAATTTTCGTTTTTTTTACATAATTCTTTAATTATTCCTGGGAAAAAATTCTTCATTTGCAGATTGTCTCTATACTTGATGGAGTATTTAACAAAATAGGTTTGGATTCGATATCATGTATACCTATGAAGTTATTGGCAAAAAACGCAGTGTACGAATACTTTTTTGACCCACTGTACTTCTTTCTCTACGTAGAAATTAAAGCTAAAGTTATTTAGATTAATAATTTCTATAAAAAAATAATGTTTTAAAAAAGGAGAAAATTTATCATGTAAATGGAGCCAGGAGTCCATTTCCCTGGTTTTTGTTTAGATTTTTTTTTTTATTTTCATTTGGGTTTCTAACTAGATTAATTAGATTAATTAAACGATAAAGATATCGAAGATGATAACTTTTTATGCCAAATTTTCAATTTTGCACCAAATTAGCACCTAATTCTGGTACAAGTGAAATTCGTTTTCACGTATTTCTGGGAAATTTCGAATTCAAAAATTTGAAAAAACAAATACTTCTGAAGCTCAAATTATGCGGTTTAATTTGATATGATTCAAAAGCACTTGAAAAGCATTTAATTTCTAGGCTGTTATATTTAAGAAAAAGTTTTAATCAGAATGTGTCTCTGCAAGATTGACGCCAACCTTGTCTTCGTGATTTTTTTCCGAAATTTTCATGACAGCACGTTCAAAATGTCCCGAAACGTTGGAAAAACCACACTTAGGATGAAATGAGTCGAAATGTACTCCAGATTTGATGCACAAGTAGATTATTTATCTCTTACAGTAAGATTTGTCGAAATTGCAAAATAACTGTCGATTTGATGGAATTTACAATTTTTTGCAAAATTTTTGTAGATGCTTGAACTTTTGTAATTTTGCAATTATGGAGTTCAACATTTTTGCGCAAATTTAGTAAACGATAAAAACCATTGAAATTGAATATGAAAAGATTCACTTCGGAGATTAAATTTTATAATTTTCGCAAATTTTCAAAAAATGAACGCTCCAACTTCTGTAATTTTGTAACAATCGTCCTGAATGTTACACGCAAACGCACTAAATAACAGGAATTACTTATTTTGGTGAATTTTTGAAGATTGGCCGGAAAAGTTCAGTATCAAAAAATTAAAAATTATCGAAGTGAAAAAAATTATCGCGTACTCTCTAACTTTATGATGTTGAAATTCGTGTCGTTGTAATACAACGGAGTTTATTTTTTAATTAAATCAATCCCTCCCAAGGAATGTTCAAAGAGAAAAATCGTTGAAATGTTTTTTGGGGTCGGCATAAAATACCCGGAATAAAAAAAGAAAAATTTATTTTTGGTAAGTTCCAACGATGCAAATTTCATCATCATGTAACTTTCATATACTTCATGTAACTATGGATTGAGTTTGTAAAATATTAAAATTTTCGAAAAATCACAAAAAAAAATCGTATTAATTATAAATTTGGAAATAGCTTTCTGATTTCTGTCAGCAATTTACCTTCTTGTATAAAGCTATAACCGATCGATTCATGATATAAAAAATGAGGAAACTACGTTCAAATTTTTAATTTTTGTTTTTCAAAAAATTTCAAAATTCTACACAATTTAAAACCGCGCAAATATTCAATTTCCACGGTTTTTTACACAAATGATGGCACTGAGGAAACAATGTACCAGAATTTGTTAACTGTTAACAAATGTAAAGTTGAATATGGCGAAATCAATTATTTTTAACAGTTGATAAATTAGATAAATATTTTTTAACAGTTAAAAAATTATTTTCAAACAAATGAAATATTTCTTAAGGTCAAACAAATTTTTTAACAATTAAGGAATATTCAATTAAAAGGTGCCAACTAAATATACACTGAGAAAACAGTTTATTTCGAGTAAAGAAATATATTTAGTTGGCACTTTTACTTAAATATTCCATAACTGTTAAAAAATTTCTTAGTCGTTGAGAAATATTTTATTCGTGTAAAAAAAGTTTATTAACTGTTAAAAAATATTTATTTAATTTATCAACCGTTAAAAAATGATTGATTTCGGCATATTCAACTTTACATTTGTTAACAGTTAACAAATCCTGGCACATTGTTTTCTCAGTGTGGCAATCATTCATTGAATGAATTTTTTTTTAACAATTTTTTAAAACACGTATGTCATACGTATTATTCTTCGAGCTAAACTGTGTCAATGCGCTTTTTCGAGTGTTCGGACCATTCCCGCGGCTACAGAGTTTTTTTTCTATCTTTCGCCCACCGGGATACCCGATACGTCGCATAGCGAGCGATGCAATAACTATTGTGTTTTTTTTTTTTTTTTTTCAGAAAGCCGATCAATTAAACTCGAAACTGCGAGCACGTTCGAGGTGCAACAGAGCGAGAAACAAAAAATCACGGACAGGCCGAGGGTGAAAGATTTAAAAAATAAAAAATAACAAAAAATACCTAAATAACATTTTGGCAGAGCACTCGATGTGGACGTAACATATATACATATTTATACGAATACGCATAAAGTGCGGGAAGGCATGAGAGGTTTTGATAGGGATGAGAGAATCGGTGAATAAATCACCGAAACACGCGACCAACCGAGACGATTATCGCGAAAACTTTTAACGAAGCGTGCAGATAGACGCATTTCGTGTGTACCCGAAAACATACGAATCTCCATATACACAATCATATAAACAACGAGAAACGAATGGGGGCAGCGAAAAAAAAATGAATTTTTATCGACAAATCTACTTGTTTTGACCGAGAACGAAATTCCTTTATCTTTTTTTTTTTTTTTTTTTTTTTTTATATATATGACAATTTTGACAATTGTCCGAATGAATTACATTTGAATCGCATGAAACCGCGTCTATGATCACAATTTATGTACTTGAAGTTCCGAACGTTCAGATGAACGTTCGTAGGTACTATAATCGAAGGAAGTCGTAGGTACTATAATCGTTTATTTGATTATTTTTTAGTTAATTTGAAGAAAATTTTCTTTCCATCCAATTTTGGGCGATATTTACTTCCACTATATTTATTTATTTGAATGCCCTGTCATCGAGAAACAGGCGTTGAAGAAAAATTCTCTTGGTTGTTACTAAATACCTACTCATCCGTAATCTCATCCGATCGTATCTGCAGATTTGTCAGTACCCCAAAAATCCGCAAGGTGGCTACCTCTCGCACAAGCGAACCTGCCTCTCGACGCCTATATCCTTTCCAAGCTCGTCTATGTTTGATATCCTTATTTTTCAGTATGGATATTTAATACATTGAACGTTGCGGCAAAACGCAAGATGGTCGAATCCTCGAAAAGGATTCCCATAAAAAAGGTTTTTCTTTTCAGTTGAAGAAAAGACGAAGCTTTAAGAAATTGTAGACTTCATATGTGTAGCTAGACATTCAAAGATTAAAATATTTAAAAACATATATTGTGTAAATATTTTTAAAAAATTATTTCATTTAAATACATATTTGTTCAGTTTGAAATAATATTTATTAATATTAAATAAAAATTTATTAGATCGCAATATATTTTCCTAGTAGGACATTAAAAAAAAAAAATGTCGTTGACATGAATAGAGTTGTATCAGGCCGGCCTACAACTAAAAAAATTTATTTGGCTTGATTAGGATTTATTTAAATGTACTAGATCTTTTTTCTGGGTATATTATTCTACAAAAAAATTTTGAAAATTTGATAAACACTTTGAAAATTAATTCTTCATATATCTTTGAATCTTCCAAATTATTATTTGCTTATTCAAATTATTATTTGCAAATTATTATAAGCTCTTCTAATTTTTTGTTAAACCAATACTTTTTCTGATTTTTCGTTCAACTGAACATTCGAAGTTTCAAGTGCATTACAATTTGTCGAAAATCTGATGCATTTATTCCTCTTCTTCGCGTTTCAATGTTTCACAGGAATTTTTTACGTAATTTTATGATATTTTTTCGATAAGAAATTTTTTATATTTCCGAAAATCAAAATTTAGTAATGGATCGAAAATTCTCATTGAAAAATCCGAAAAAAATCCAATCTTAAATAATTGTAGATGGTGTCAGGTTGGAATCCAGAATTTTGCTCAGCCGAGAAATTTTGTGAAACATTTTTATTCGCATCAAAAAATATTCGAAATTCGATTAGCGACGAGATCCAGAAATAAAGCCCGGTCTTCTACCGATCTAATAGATATATATTATTTATATAATATATATAATATATATATACATAGAAACGTCATAAAGCTTGGTCGGGTGAGCGATAAATTCACCGCCCTTGCATCAGGACGATATCGGCAGGTCGCGGCAAAAGAGAGAGAGAGAGAGAGAGAGAGAGAGAGAGAGAGAGAGAGAAGAGGGAAAAAAGAGAATCGTCGCTTCGGCCCAATCTCACTAGCATCGTTTTCCCGGTGCCCCCCCGCCCCTCCCCCACCACATAGTGACTCCCTCTTTCGTGCCCTACGAGCTTTAATGAGATTCCGGGCTTGGGTCGCGAGCGTGAAATTGCGAATGAAATTTTCCGGGGCAACCCCGGCATTGATACATATATATATATATATATATATATATATATATATATATATATATATATATATATATATATATTTATATACATATATATATATATATATATGCAGCTGCACTTTCTATACTTGCGCTTCGGCAGTTTTCATTCTCTATCATTTTAGTTCACCTCATCAACAATTTCTGTTATAATACACAATAAACGATTATAATGGCCATGTCCAGTCTGATCTCTCTCCAAAATTGTGTACGCCATCGCTTCGATAATTAATTATAAATTCCAATATCAATATTGTTTTGAGTGAAAATATGGCTCTACACTTTATCATTACCATTAAAAAATTTTAATCCCATTGCAATGATCGCGGATAAAAATATTTCGAAAATTCGATCCAATATTTGTTAAGGAATTA
>CAMPGC010000205.1:0-26991 GCA_946863875.1 Alloplasta piceator
GTTTAAATAATTTTTTTCTCTATTAATTAAAGCTTTTTTTGCACAAGTAAGGTAACATTTCGATAGCTAAAAGTTCCATATATCTAATGAAATTTTTATAAAGAAGTAAACGTATGCAGGTGAATGAGAAGTAATAAAAATACAAGATGGTGTTCAATAATTGGGACCTGTTCAATAATTGGGTTATTTACCTTATTTATTTTTATTTTTTAATACGTTTGAATTATCCGTTTTCTTTCAGGTCGTCGCGATTAATGAATATTCGAAAAATGTTGTCGTTTCACTCTTAAATCAAGAAAAAAAATCAAGTTTCACTAGAAAAATATTTTTGTTGTTGTTATTCTCACTACAAGAAACAATCAAAATAAAAAATTATAAACAGAAATAAATTAAAATACAATAAAAGGTAAGTAATTATTTTTGGCCCCGTATCGAACTATAACGAAAATACCTATTTTGGGCCCTACCTTCTGTGAAAAAATTGCATTAATTTAAAAGAGGCCCTTCTCTATGTTTTCCCTCAATTTAATGATTTTTTAGCTCGGGCAACACCTAAAAAATGAAATAAAAATTTCTAAAAATTTGAAGTCATATTTTGGGCCAAACGAAACCCACAATTTATTGGACATCAAAATCCGAGGGGGTCAGGCCGATGACCGTGTGATTAGACGTGGAATGCCCCATATATATATATGATAGTTATATAAATATTAACGAATTGGTGTTTTAAGAATATACGCGTGACTGTATATACGATCGGAGCGTGCGAAAGTTTACGAGACTCGTGTCTCGAGCGACGATACCCGATGAGAAAAACGTGAATGTACTCCATCAGCTTTGCAACTGTAGTATATACTTATGATACATAAATATACATGGGTATATATATAGACGGGTTCATATATATATATATATATATATATATATATACTTAAGAGTTTCAGAGAGTGAAGAGGCAAAAAGGCATCAATGAGAGTGACCAAGCGAACGCATGAATGACGCCGTCACGTCATTCTCCTCTCGCGTCCCTCCTCCCTCTTTGCCCTCCTCTCTCGTGGCGTTTTTCAAGCCTCCGAAGATAAGAATTGCGTGGGGACGATCTTTCAGAATTCTCCCTTTGAAATCTCTCGCGAAACCGCGCGCACGATTGTCCAAACAATCTTTTATATCTTTTGCGTTCCTTCTTTTTTTTTTTTTAAACAATCATGCGACGTCGTGTATAAAGGACATCGAAGAATAAAAGAATCATATACGTGTGTGAAATATAATGAAAGACATTTGCGCGAAGATTGACGAACACACTGAGAGAAACGTACGATTTAAAGACGAAATAAATTTTTGAAATGATTTCATTTTCTCATTTTTATTATTTTCGCCGTACTTTTTTTTGCAATAACTGAGAAAAAAAATCCGCAATCCACGAGAAATATGCATAAACATGTCGGCAAACATTCCGTCTCGAAAAAAGTTTTCACATTTTCGTTGAATTCATAAATAATAAAATTTCGTTCTCTCAACAAAAATACTGAAGTAGTTTTGTGGGAATTTTTTTAAAACTAATCAACACAAAAGAATTTTGGAAAAAACGAAATTTTATGCTCTTCAACCATAATTATTGCAATATTTTCTTCGAGGTTTTTTAAAAAAGGTGTCAACAATCTGGATGATTGGAAGCCTCTTGCCACGAGTTGAAACCAAAACGGTTTGGCGACTTAGGGCTGTATTCTTGTCTAGAATTTTGGAAAAAATCATTTTTTTTTGCATATTCTTAAAGATTAGAATATATCCTCGAAAGGAAATTATTTAATTTCAATAATTTACGGAGTTATTACAGCTATTTTAATAACGCAGTAACTACGCCCGTCATAGACGTTTTTTTCAAAAACCACTTTTTTCAGCATGGCCGACATGATATCTCAAGTTCTACTGAACCGATTTACTTCAAACTTTTTGCCAATCTTCAAAGTATAACTATCTATCGCCCCTACCATTTTTTTAATCAAAATTATTGTATTTACTATTGTAGAAAAATTAAAAACTATGAGAAAAAGAGTCAAAAAATGCCTTTTTTTGTTCCGACAGCGGCAATTTTGCGAAATTTTTTTTTTCCGTTTTCTCTGAGGTAAGAACTATAACGACATTCTTACTAATTATGAATATTTTTAAAATTTTTGTATCGGATAACTAGAAAGGTTGCAATTGTGTCAGCCAACGAATCCTTTTTTCTAGCCCCAACTTTACTTATAACTTGATTATTTTTCATTTTTTTCTCGATTTTTTTTGTTTATTGTCAAAATATTAATAAATATATTGTAAAAAAAAGAATGGTAACAATATTTTCTATTTATCGAGCTCGACACAACTCTCAATATGTCTCCAGACCTTCTAATACCGCCTTAAGGTTGTTGAGACCCAAATCGCAAATGATGAGAAAATTCTGAAAATTTGGTATGTTTTCCAATGGAGTATTTAAGAGGTCGTGTAAAAATTTCACGACGATTTGGAAGCTCGTTATCGAATAATTAAGATTAACAAATTAAATAAAATTAAATGTAGTCTTATGGAAACTGATATAACTTTGCGATAAGTTTTTTTTTTTGACCTCTCAATTTTTTAATATCTACAATATACTGAAAGCAACGGAAAGAAAACGAAGTTTATTGATAAATATTTTTATTTGTTTAAAAAATTGTTTTTAACAAAACGTTGATTTCTTAATAACGAGCTTCCTAATCATCGTGAAATTTTGACACGACCTCTTAAATACCTCGTACAAAAACATTCCAAATTTTCAGAATTTTCTCATCATTTTTTATTTTAATCCTTAAGGAGTAAGGAGGAATTCTGAAAATTTGGTATGTTCTTACATGAAGTATTAAAAATTTCACTACGATTAAGAAGCTATTTATTGAACAATTAACATTCAAAAGTTTCATAGCTTCTAAACAACCTTAATAAATCGTGAAGCTTTGTTAAAAGAAAAAAAAATTCAAACGCAAATCATTGATTCGATTTCATCAATTTCAAGGCGTCGTACGAGAAAGTGGAAAACATGAAACGAACGAGTAAACGGTGGCAAAATGTGCGCAAAGTAGATTTGCACATTAAAGAAAAAGAACAAGACGAAGAAGACGAAGAAGAAGAAGGAGAGGAAGAAGAAGAAGACCACTACGAAGATACAGAATGAAACCGCAGCATCGTACATACAGAGTATGAGAAACAGCGAGAAAACGAGAGAGGAGGAAGAATGAGAGGGAAAAAAAGAGAGGAAGAAAAAAAGCCCGCGGTTTGTATTCGCGGCTCGAGCTCCGCTCTCGAGACGTGTGCTAGTCGCGTGTGGGGCTCGCGCCTCATTCTCCGTCTCATTCTAGCTCGCTCTTCAAACGGTGTATATAGCATATCGGGAGAAAGAGGGAGATAGAGAGAGGAGAAAAAAGGCCCCCTCCCCCTCTTCGGTGGCAGTCGTTGGGCCCCGCGCGATCGTTTCCTCTCTCTCTCTCTCTATCCCTCTCTTCACTCTTTGTATGGTCCCGTGCGGCTGAAGGGCCCGTGTGGGACGCGATGCCTCGCCTCGTTCTCACGGTAGCCTCTCCCGAAGGGGGCCCTCTGCTTCCTCCCGTTCCCTACACACGCATATATATTATATATATATATCTGAACTTCTACACTAACGCCACTACGCACATTCGAGCGAATCGAGCTTCGCTGCTGCTGTTGTTGCTTCTGGCGTGACGCGCGAGGATATTTTTTTTGTCCCCTCTTTGTTGCCCACACACGCATATTTATATACATTTTGCACACGTGAGCAATCTCGCGTGCGTTCCTCTTTTCAGCTCGCTTCTTTTTATCTTTCCTTCTCCCGCTTCGTTGTTTCCTACATATATATATGTGTGTGTGTGTGTGTGTGTGTGCGGGGCCCCACGCGGGCCCCTTTACCGTGCGCGACAGTCACGCGTACGTGAGGCCCCCCCACCGCCTTGGGCATACAATTGGGCCCCGAGGTGATGGAGAGGGGGCGGCTATTTCCTCAATGGTACCCCAAACTCTAGTTCCAATTGGTGCGCGATTTTTGGGTCCTTTTGGGCCTACAAACGCACGTGGAATTGTCAGATTCGGGTCGTCCTCGTAGAAATAAGAATATGGGTCGAATATATTGAATAAATGGAATGTGATTTTGTACCAAAAGTAAGATATTCGATGTACCCTGCTAAATAAACGATGTATCGAAAAATATATACGATTCTTTGGAAAGAATCGATTCTCTAATTGATTCTGAATCGAATCGAGAAAATCGATTTTGATGAAAGCACGAATCCAGAGAATCGATTTCGTAAGAATCGATTTTTAAAAATTGTAAAAAAAATGTATTGCTGATTAAAGCTTACGTAAGTGTTTATTAAGTTTTTGCTATGGAAAATGATTAAACGGGATTAATTTATTTTTAATAGAAAATGATGAATACAAAATAAGCAATATTAAGCAGTGTTCATTCTGACTAAACGTAGTTTGATTCTTTTACACATTTTCACTTTTTAATGTATTCTTAAAAATATTATGAATACATTTAACACGACTTTTTTCTATTACATAAGTTTCTATTGTTTTAAGATATTTTGTATATTTTTACTTTTGATTTTATTTACTCTTTTTCTCACGGTTTAACAATTTCACATACTTTTTTTTTCTTTAAACCTTGACGTTGAAGTTTCATAGACTTTTGTCAATCATTTATTCAATTGCCGAGGAAATGACAAAAGAAACAGTGACTTTGGTGTCTTCTATAAATTATTCAAAGAATCGAAATAAAAAATCAATTTTTGTTTTGTACTTTCGGAAGGTGAAACAATGTTGTAAAAAGAGTTTTATAGCCAAATCTGATAAAGGAGCTATGAAAAAAATCTTAAAAAATTGCTTTTTTTGACCTTCTAATGTAGACGAATACTTTAAGGCGTTTTGGATGTTGACTGTTTTTGCTTCTTGTTTAGGTCCGAAAAGCTGGCAATTGTTTTGTATTTGGCCACAGTAGCGTGAAGGAATTTCACCGGGGCTGTGTTGTACGAGGAGACGAAAAGTAAAAATACGTGTATCTTGAAAATTGGCCCGCGAGAGACGTCGATGAACCGTCGGTGAGCGTGTGAATTACTTCCGCGATGCGAAGAAACCACTTTGCCACCGAAACATTTGGTCGTCGTTACACATATGTGTATGTATGGATATACCAGCACGTCTTGTGTTGCGGTAACGTGAATGAAAACGTGTAAGGCAGGCTCGGGGGAATACGCAAAATTTCAATTTCCGGTCCATTAACGCGGTAAAAAGGCGAGCGCACCCTCTGGACTCCTCAAGAGAATTTTTTCGAATGAGGGACACAACTGTGGATACCTTCTTGCGCCAATGTCCGTTCAAAGAAAATTCTGAACCTTTTTTTTCGGCTTCCTCATAATGGAAGCTTCGTTATCGAGAACATGTTTTTTCTCGAGCCTTTTATGCCATTGTATGCTCAAAATGTCTCAAAACGTCGAGCAATCAGAAATGAATTTATACAAAGATTGCAATACAGAATATAAGGTTCAGAACTGTAATTCAGGCGTTTTACTGGGAATCCATTATAAATTAATGGATTTAATGTAGTTTTTACTTTTTAAACCATTATAAATGCTGATTTACACTGTAAAAAATGCAATGTTCACCGCAAAAAAAAATGACAAAGTAGAAATAACAAGCAGAAACGACGAAATCCACTGTGTTTGAACGGTAAAATTTACAATGGTCTCTGTAGAATGTTCAAAGCACATAATTAGAAATTGCAGTGCTCCCAGTGAAAAATCAAATGCGCGCCGCAAAATATGCAACGTCAATTTCAATTTTTGCATCAGGGTACTGTAACCGGACGACCTGCGGCGGGCCACGATCTCTGCATTTCGCCCGAGATCCGCTAGATGGCGTTGGACGGCGGGCCCTCTCGCGCCAGCGAGAGAGCCACCGAGCACCTATAAGGTCCGATGTGTTACCAACATCGGCGCCCTCAATTGACATACAATTGTTGGAACATCACCCGCGTTCTGTCGTCGAGCAGTCCTATGGACTGAAGACCACATTTTCTTAACAGGTCACCATTGCATTTCGGTGACGCTCGTGCTCTTTATGGGTGCGAGGTTAAACTAGATTCGCTTCATTAATTGATCTCACGATTAATTAGTCAAGTATAAGCCCTCGTAGCTATGAGCCTGAGCGAGGATAAATAACGGTTAATTGCAATATTTGAATGAATTGGAATTTATTCAAATATCGAAACGTTTCACTACACTATAATTTATTTTAGAAATTGCAGTATTTTCAGTGAAAAATAAAAAACGTACCGCAAAATTTCAAAAATCGCAAAAAATAGTAATCATTGAGATCCCACGATCGGACTAATCTTAAAATTTTTTGAATAGATAGATGTTTGAAACAAAAAAAATTTTTTTAAAATCAAAAATGACATTCACTTTTAAAAAGGCGATTTTATGTTTAAAACTCAAAAAACTTATTCAAAAACACGTCGAATATTATTGTTGTATTTTTTTCTGAAAAGGCCATAAAAAAACAAAAATTTTGAAAAAAAAATTTTTAATTTGGACCATTATTAAAAAGTTATGACCAAAATACCAAAAAAGAGTGGTTTTTTTGTTAATTTAATATCTTTTGAACGGGTTATCAAAAAAATCTCAAAATTTAACAGGTTTTTGATGGGTGCTCAAAAATATAAAAAAATTGAGGAAATAAAAAAAAAAGTTTTTCAAACTGTCCGATTTGGGATGGAATGCCCCATATTGTATTAAAGAAATATGCAAATTTCACTGTTTGCCTTTCCAGGAGGCGCTGTTGATGGGGAAAACTGTAAAAATTAATGGGAATCTCAGCAGTTCTCACTGATCATTTTTTTCCGTGTTGAATTTAGATAGCCACAAGGTGCAAAAATATTAGAAAAAAAGAAGAAACCATAATAAAATTACCAATTGCCCCATTTTCAAAGCACAGCTTGATTCCGGGAGAAATGGGATATTTTTACTTAAAGGCCATACAATTTTAGCGGATCTCTGCTCATTTTTTTCTTCACAAGCATCCTGGTCTCGCGTAATTTCGTTTCGAAATAATGACACGCTTAAAGGCACGATTTCGAAGTATCGATTTTTTTTCCAAACAGGTACACGAGTCTTTTTTCACGTTCTTTATTATCCGGAATTACCATAAACATAAAGGGGTGGATTGTGGGAACGAAATTATAGGAAATCAGAGGCTCTGAATGGAGGACAGTTGGTTATATAATATGGCAGCGAGATATTTTTGTGAATGGAAATATCTCGTGGAGAGTCTCACACGAATCCATGCCGACAATTAATATACATATGGGGCATTCTATTTCGGATCAGCGGCCTATTTCCTCGCCTATTCGATTCTGAAGTCCTTTTATTTTAGTAGGATTTTCTCATTCCTTATAAATCTTGAAGTATGTATTCATGAATTCTTTTGACCTGTTAGAAAGATGTGGGAAAGAATACCAAATCTCGAAAAATTCGTATCAAAAATTTTTGAATCTAAAAAAGGCTCTTTCTCAATAGCTGAATAAATTTACACCGATGACTAAGAATTTTTCTTAATCATCGGTGTTAATCTATTCAGCTATTGAGAAAAAGCCTTTTTTTGGGCATGGTTTTTAAAGATTCGGGAGTCTAACCATCCGGAAGAATGGTCCAATAATTTTTCAAAAATATTCCTCCGCGTTTATGAATCGCTGATACTAAACAATGATAAACATTGGGAAAACGTGAGAGACCTTCGATGGTAATTTGACGTGAAATTCCCCATACACAAATGTGCTGACGAAACGCGCCGGGGAACCGGCAAAACATCAGCAGTCCATGAAGTGTTCGATATTTTCCTTCCTCTCTGATTCAAAAAATATCACCGGATACACCCGATCCCCTTAAAACTATATTTACAAAACATGCGGCGCTCATTCATGAATGAGTCGCTGTGTTGTTCTAATTTATTATGCACTTTCCGGTATTATCGCTCTGTTATATGCGAGCCAACACACGCGAATGTGTCATACGTCTCATATTGAAACGCATAAACAAAAAATTCGTGTGAATGAAAGTGAACGATTGGTAACTTCACGTATCTGCGATAGTTTGAAAATTTATTATAGTATTATTATAGTATTTATTATAGGCTGATGAATTGACATTTTAATTAGATAAACGATAATGTAAAGTGTCAATTAAATGTCAATTATCGGCAACATTTTATCAGCGCGATTTCTTGAAATTGCCTGAAACTGTTATAGAACGATGCTCGATACTTTGGAAAAAAATTCACGTTTCATATGAGACCCACCGACTTTTTTCTTACTTCACTCTTAAGGCGGTATTCTGGTTTAGACACATACATTTTGAGCGTTTTCTCAAGCTCGATTAAAAAAAAAAACAAAAAGTATTTCTACCATACTTTTTTTTTACACCATATTTCTTGATATTTTGACAATAAACAAAAAAAAGTTTGAACAAAAGAAATGAAAATTAAATGTAATTTACAAACTGGTAAAGTTGGGGGTGGAAAAAAGTGGCAGTTGACACGATTGCCACCTTTCTAGTCATCCGATACAAAAAAAAAATATATTCTTAATTAGTAAGAATGTTGTTATAGCCCCTACCTTGAAGAAAACGGAAAGAAAATTCGCAAAATGGCGGCTGTTTGCACGAAAAAAGGTTTTTTTCGACTCTTTTTTTCACTTTTTAATTTTTTTACAATAGTTAAAAAAATAATTTGGATTCAAAAGTGGTACGGGCGATAGGGAGTTATACATTGAAGATTGGTGAAAATTTTTAAGTAAATCGGTGTTGTAAAAAGTAGCTTTGAGAAAAACGTCTATGACGGGGATAGTTACTGCGTCATTAAAATAGCTATAATTATCCGTAAATTATTGGAATTCAAAAATTTCCTTTCGAGGATATATTCCTCAAGGTCTAAACTTTGAGAATATGCAAAAAAAAAATTTTTTTTCAAATTCCAGACCCGAATACCCCCTTATAAGACTCTTGTTTAATTATTTTTTCAGAAGCTCATGCATTAAATTATTTCTTTATTGAATAATTATTTAATATTATTCATTTAATTCAATATTATTATTATTTATTCACATTTAATTGCCGAAAAAATGATTATCCGAGAGCTCTTTTCACGCCAAAAGCTTCGAAAGAAATTAAATTATAATAAAATTAATTCACGACATGAAAAATAATAATCTTATTGTATTTCCTTATCGTGTAATTATACGGAACATTCATAAAATCCATCTTCGAATAACGTCGGGATTTTTTGTTCTTACTACCGCCATTACCAACTGCCCGCTATTACCCCGTTTTTCCCTGCCTGAATTTCCCCCTTAACGTCAAACATAGGAGCATATATATGGGGCATTCCACGTCAAATCATGCGGTCATCGGCCCTCGGATTTTGATGTCCAATGAATTGTGGATCTCGTTTGGTCCAAAATATAACCTCAAATTTTTAGAAATTTTTATTTCATTTTTAGGGGTTGCCCGAGCTGAAAAATCATTAAATTGAGGGAAAACATAAAGAAGGCCCTTTTTCAAATTAATGAAATTTTTAACGCAGAAACTAGGGCCTGAAACAGGTATTTTCGTCATAGTTCGATAATGGGCCAAAAAAAATAACTACTTTTTTAAAAAATTATAATAACTATTTATTAAAAATTTGTTTAATTATCCGTTTTATTTCAGGTCGTCGAGGTTGATAAATTTTCGAAAGATGTTGTCGTTTCACTCTTGAGCCAAGAAAAAAAATCAAGTTTCACTAGAAAAATATTTTTATTGTTGTTATTCTCACTACAAGAAACAATCAAAATAAGAAATTATTTAAAAAAATAAATTGAAATACAAAAAAAAATAGTAATTATTTTTGGCCCATTATCGAACTATGACGAAGATATCTGTTTTGGGCCCTAGTTTCTGTGAAAAAAATTGAATTAATTTTAAAAAGGGCCCTCCTTATGTTTTCCCTCAATTTAATGATTTTGTAGCTCGGGCAGCCCTAAAAAATGAAAAAAAATATTCTAAAAATTTGAGGTCATGTTTTGGGCCTAACGAAACCCCCAATTCATTGGACATCAAAATCCGAGGGGGCCAGGCCGATGACCACGCGATTTGACGTGGAATGTCCCATACATATGTATCTATATATTCTCGCAAACCGATTTATTTCGCTCTCCAGAGTGACGACTCAAAAGAAACGTCCCGATTTCTCGGGCGCGTGCACACACGCAGCCAGAATCCGCATCGCTTGATAAAAATTCCAATCTGTGTTCGCACACACACACACACAAACGCAAATTCACGTTACGTATAGCGTGGCAGTGAGCACCGTGCTCACGAGAGAAGACACGTGCGCGTATCCGGCGGTGAATTAACTTTTGAAATCCGTACGTCCGGTTATCAACGTTTTGCTCGTCGAATTGCTCGCGTCGCTTTTTGCGGCTACAAACGCTTAAGCATACCTATACATATATCATATTATATTATACATAATTACACACGCACACACACACGCACACACACACACACACACACACACACACACACACATATATATGTGTGTGTGTGTGTATGTGTGTGTGTGTGTGTGTGTGTGTGTGTGTGTGTGTGTGTGTGTGTGTGTGTGTGTGTGTGTGTGTGTGTGTGTGTGTGTGTGTGTGTGTGTGTGTGTGTGTGTGTGTGTGCGTATGTGTGCGTATATATATGTGTGTGTATGTGTGTAATATATATATATATTCAGGTAATGGAAAGGAACAAGGATTTTAATTTTCGTCTCCGAGCAAAAGAATCAGTAAAAAGACAAAATCTCCGCAAATATGAGCAAATTAAAAATTAAAATTAAAAAAATCTTACGCAAATAAACATTTGCATCGATTATCCTGATTTATATCCGTCGTTCATTAAGTTTCCTCTATAAATAAGTCATAATTAAACTGTGCGTCATAGAAAAAATCTCGAGCAATTCCAAATTAGGATTTGAAGCAGAGTTGAGCAAAGTACTTGAAAGTACTTCAAGTGTCGAGTACGAAGTACCGTAGGTACTTTAAGTGTCAAGTATCGGTGGTACTTGAGGTACAACGTACTTGTTACTTGCAAGTACTCGTCAAGACGAGTACTTGAAGTACAAGCACTTGGAAAAATCATGTACCAGTATCAAGTACTTTTCAAGTTTTCGGGTACGTCTCGTAAATTCTGTTACTTGGGTCATTCCATGTCAAATCGACCAAGACCTGGAATCGACCACTTTTAATTTCGATAAAATTTAGTCAGAAGTTTTGTATTATCATAAAAACAAGTTCTACTAAGGAAAAAAAATTAATTTTTTTTTTTCAAAAGTTATGCACAACTCAAAATTTAACTATTTTTCAAATTATTTTTCTAAACATCTTGAAAACTATGACAATTATGAAAAATGGTTTGTTTCGTCTTGAAGAGTATACTTGGGGCTACGAAAAAAAAAATATTCCGACAACAAATCTTGAAAAATGATGAATTTGTGGATTTTTAGGATTTTTTAAAATTCTAAATTCTCCAAATTAATGATTTTTCAAAACTTTTTTTCGGAATATATTTTTTTTCGTAGCCCCAAGTATATTCTTCAAGAAGAATCCAGTACGATTTTTTCCCAACTATAATAGTTTTCGAGATATTTAAAAAATAAATTTGAAAAATTGAAAAAAATGGCGAAATTTTGAATTTTGCATAACTTTTGAAAAAAAAAAAATTACTTTTTTTTCCTTTCGTGGAACTTCGTTTTATGATAAAAGAAAACTTCCGACCAAATTTCATCGAAATTGAAAGGGGTCGATTCTAACTATATTGGTCGATTTGACATGGAATGACCCATATATGTATCGTTTAATTTCCTACTTTTCTTCTTCCTCGTTTATTTTTGATACTATTAAATTCGACTCTTCGTTTATACGTTACACCGAAAGTAATTTACGATTAATCACTTTTACCCGAGGCACATGCCCATTTCGTAGCGTTCAGAAGGATTCGTTTGTCTGCATATTTCATATAATTGGAACGCCATTTTGGTAGATCAAAGAATACAGCTGTTTTATTGAAGCGTCGTTGTTGAGTCGTTTCGTTGCGTATATATGGCGACGCTTGTACAAATTGAGCGCGTCTTCACAAAAGGGGGACACTACTGCGAGAGAGATATCATGAAGATCGAGGACAATGAGAGAATCGCGAGTGCAAGATTGCCCTGTGTGAATGTCTGACTGTATAGAATGCTCGACTTGTTCCACTGGCGGAACGCATATATAATACAAACTCCTCCCCTCTCTTCTCTCTCTCTCTCTCTCTCTTCTCTCTCTCTCTCTCTCTCTCTCTCTCTCTCTCTCTCTCTCTCTCTCTCTCTCTCTCTCTCTCTCTCTCTCTCTCTCTCTCTCTCTCTCTCTCTCTCTCTCTCTCTCTCTCTCTCTCTCTCTCTCTCTCTCTCTCTCTCTCTCTCTCTCTCTCTCTCTCTCTCTCTCTCTCTCTCTCTCTCTCTCTCTCTCTCTCTCTCTCTCTCTCTCTCTCTCTCTCTCTCTCTCTCTCTCTCTCTCTCTCTCTCTCTCTCTCTCTCTCTCTCTCTCTTCTATCGGCTGGTGCATGATGGTCATTAGGTTTTGTAACTGCTGGCGTCACGAGCCCTCTTTATGACACACACACTTTCGAATATAGTGACAGACACAGCAAACTATATCGCAGGTTTTAAGGCCATGTTCTAGTGTAGAAAGCCAAAATTTAGGGATTTTTCAACATGCTATGAAAAAAAAAACTAAACATGTTTTTGCATTCATTTTTCACCACATATTTATTCATTCTTCAATATTCTACAAAAAAAATTGGCGAAAAAAAAATCCAATATCTTGACAGATACCGGCTGATGAAGTGGGGGTGGGAAAAAAACGTCGGTTATTTCCACCTCACTAATTACTGCTATAACGCCGTTAATATTTGGAATTTCTAAATTTCCTTCGGAGGGTACATTCTTCAGACATCAAACACTGAAAATATGCAAAAAAAATCGATTTTCTCAAAATTCTACACTAGAACACGGCCTTAATTGAGAACTATGATCGAAAAATGTGAAAAAATCGATTCATTTTAATTCAATTTCAATATTCAACATCTTCTGAATAGACCTGTGAAAATCGCTTAATGATACCCCTAAAATTAGCCGAGTCATAAAAATTATAACGCTCGGGGACTTCTCTGAAGGATATGAGAACATTAATCATGATTTTTTTGCGAAAAAAACGACAGAAAAAGATACCTAAAACCTTTAAGCGGCCAGACGCCATTATTTAAGTCTCTAAAAAAATTCTTTAGTATACATTTTTTTGTCGATTCTCTTGTAATGGTCGATTTTTATTCCGAGTTACTTAAGGGGTTATAAGTGAGGTTTTTCAAAAAAATCATTTTTTAAATTTTATTTTCGTGATGTACATAGTTTTAAGTATGTTATAGGCATATTTGTAAACCGGTAGTTACTAAGTGTAAAGTGATTTTGAAACTTTGAACACGTTTTTTTAAAAACTGTGTTTTTAAAGCCGGCGAGCAAAATTTCTCAGAAATAGCATAACCGATCAATCTCAAATTTTTACACAAGCTTTTTAAATACATTTTTTAGTAATTAATCGAAGGTTTTTTGTATTGATAAATATTTTCCATTTTATAAACAATTTACAATTTATAAACAATTTTAGGCAACATTTTTTTATCAAAAATCCAATCTATTTTTTAGAAGCCGCCATTTCGTTAAAAATAGATATTTCGCTTATTCCGTCGATCAGATACTAGGTTATACCTTATATTAACGAAATCTTTTTTTATTTTTTATTTTTAACGATCCAAACCAGAAATATCGTGCTCACTGCAAGGACCTTTTTTTTAGAGCATCTCCTGGCGATTGGCTACAGCTGCTTCAATAATCATTATTTTTTTAAAAGGAAAATTTCAAAATAGAGTTAAAAGTTACAAAAATATGTATATAAATTTGTACGTTAATAAATTAAAATTTCTTTCCAGAAAAAAATTCTTGAACAATCGCTTTTTTTTCGGCAGACAAATTTTGTTTATTAAAAATTTCCTTTTTCCATTAAATCTACACAAAGTTCTGAGCGTTCACTAAGTTTTACAGACACACGAAAGTGATGTTTTTCCCTTTTGTTAACAATTTCGTCAAGCGAAAGATCGAGTCAACAAGACATCTAGAATTATTATAAGAATCTCATCGTTTAATTAAAAAAACAACAACAACAAAACTTTCGCTATGAGGAAGAAAAAAAGGACACAATATGAGCAGTCCATAATTCGCATTCACCTGCGGGATCCAAATATATCCATAAAAACGACGCCATTTTCTTGGACTCTGGAAGCGTGAGATTTATAAAAATCCCTGCAATCCCACAATGCATCGCTGCGTTTCCTCATCCGTGAGGTAAAATTGTCGATTGAACGCGCGTGGGCGTTACGTCGGAGCGTTTCGAGCGCGAAGGAAACGACGCGATGCGATTTTTCATGTCGGACATTTTGAAAATGCCTTTATAAGTGAGGCGCGCGCCCTCTTCCCCCCTCTCTCTTTCTCTCTCTCTGCCTCTCGCTATTTATGTCCTCTGGTGCATTCAGAGCATTACGCAGTTAAAGCTCGGCGAGAGAGTTCCGCGGCGGCGGAACGGCTCGCTCTAAATACGTCAAGTGCAGGGCGAAACGTTTCCTGCAACACGCTTCGCAAAACCCGCGCGTCTCGTTCCCACGATACTTGTCGTTGCCGCTTGTTGCATTCACATCCCCCGCTTCGTATCACCACCCGCGTCGAGCGAGTCCACCTTCCAATGTGCGTTCAATGAAAGCAGGGAAGAGCGCGCGCGCACTCTTCCACTTCCACCTTCTCGGCGGCCGCCATTAACCAACACCAGTGGCAATGTATGGTCCATTTTGCCCCGATCCCTCCCACGGATGTGTATAAACGTCAGTAAGTATTTATATGTGAGAGCGAGACCCGCAGGAAGCGTGGCAGACACGTGGTCAAACATAGCGGCAAACCGCGGCTCTGGTACATGACGCCACCGCCGCGCAAAGCCGTGGCGCTGTCCGCGCACGCTTTCTCGCACAAACACCGCGACTCCTGCTAATTGCGGAAGCACTTACGGAGATCGACCATTACAATTCGCGATAAACATGTCGCTCACGAGGTCGATCGCCAGCCGCGGTCTCCGGGACTTTGCTATCAGGATTTAATCAACGAAATATCGATTGATCCCTTTTCGTGAATTCACTGTAAAAAATTTTTGTTTGCACATTAATATACCGGTATAGGAAGTTTATTTGCATAGACCCCCTCTGAAAAATCAGGCACAGGTAGCTTTGAAATTTAAATACACTATATATTTAAAAAATTGAATATTTTCTCAATATTCATGCAGGCTCTTTTGAAAATACTACAAGAGTGTTAGATTTAATATACTTTGTTGTACGAGACACAGAACAGCAGTGTATCCAAATTTTAATATACTATTGTATATTAAAGTCAGCTAACTGTGTTTTAAAAAAAGAATCTCGTTTCTTATAATTGAACAATGAACATGAAGATTAATATACCCAGTTCTAAAAGACACAAAGCAGCGGTGTGTGAAAATTGATGAACCGGTTCTGGAGTTTCAAACGCCCATCCGTAGTAATTTTCAAGTTTTTATTGATTTTGAAGGTCCATCTCATGAAAATTACGCAGCCGTAATTGTAATTAATTGTTGCTAAACATGTTATAAAAAATATATAGCCTTTGCAAAATAATTTAATATGCATAGTTTACCGGCTCCAAAAAGAGATAAATCAAAAAAAAGAAAAACCTGCGCCAATGCTCTGATTTACTTTTTCTATCCGACCAGGATTCGAACCCTCGACCCTGCCTTCCATCCTACCTACCTACCTAACGGGCTAATTATTGCGCTATCGACTACTTATGAACTTCTACTTGTATGATATATGAATGCCTGAAACCCGAAAAAATAATTATGTGCTTTTAAATGTGCGATACTCGGTGAAAGTTGTTTTTCGGATTCGCGAATTCGAATCTCAATTCGAAGTAACTAATTTCATACCATTCAAAATGGCGGATCAAAATGATACAATGGTTTATTTTCAATAAAACTTGGCAATCGAGAGCTTTTGAGATCGTTGATCATCGATCTAAACTGAAAATTCTAAAATCCAAAATGGCGCCTCCAATATGACGGCTCAGAATGCAAAAATTATTTAATCCCGATGAGACTTAGTCCGCCTATTAATTATTTCTGTGTATGCATATTGAAAACAGTGTATTAAAATTCTAAATTTGTGTACTATCTATCGAATTAACACCCAAGAGTAGTAAATTTTAATTGCCAAGTTGAATAAGACGATGACTGATCATGAAGTAAATTGGAAAACTCGGAATATTCCAATGCTCATGTATAAATTCCGAATCGGAAATAGTATATTCTTCATACTGCTGTGCAATTTTCAGTTACCGATATACAAGAAATAAAAGTAGCATATGCATTGTATTTTTCAGTTACTGGTTATATAAATTTACGAGACTTTGCGGTTGTATTTTTCATACAATTTCACAAAACCTGCATATTAATTTTCATTTTTATGCATAGATATTCAAGAAAGTGTATTAAAATTCCAAACGTGTGTAGTACTTATTGAATTAATACACCGGTGTATTAATTTTAAGTCATTAAATGGGGAATTACGGTTAGAAATTGTATAAATCCTACGACGATGTATGAATATCAATATAAATATATATTAAATTTTATGGACGACGTTACATTATTTAAATACCAGTGCATTAATTTCGATTTCATACACCAAGATTTGTAAATTCAATATTACTTTGTGTAGTAAATTCACAAATAATTTCTGCAATATTTTTTAGACACTGGTCATACAAATTTACGAGACCTTGCGAATGTATTTTTCACACAATTTTACGAAGCCTGGATATTAATTTCAATTTTCGTGCATGGATATTCCATACGGTATATTAAAATTCCAAATCGGGTATACCACTGATCGAATTAATACACCAGTGTAGTAATTTTACGAGAAAAATGGTAGAATTACGCTAAATATTTTCAAAAATCATACGTCGACATATTGATATCAATACAAATATATTACTTGTAATATACCACTATTAATTTTACAATGTCGGTGCATTAATTTCGATTTAATAGACCAAGTTTTGAAAATTTAATATGCCTCTGCATAGTAAATTTACAAATAATTCTAAGAGTGTTAATTAAAAGCTCTTCTCTTTTGTGCAAATTTTTGCATTCACTTTTCAACCCATTTTCAGACCAATTGAGATAATGAGGTTCGAGGGAAAATTCGACACTGGAAAATTATTCTTCATTTCCATAACCTGCAAATCTCCAAAGATTTGCGAATCTTCCGGAAAATATTGCATGTTAATGAGAAACCAAAGCACATATCTGTATCGTGGAGAACGAGAGGGTCGTTTGCAAAGCGTGGCAGACACGTGGTCAGGTATAGATCCCGCGTTTCATGAACCTAAGGCACATAGAGAGAGGGAGAAAGAGAGAGAGAGAGAGAGAGGAGTCTAAAAATCGAGAGGATTCATCGGTTTTATTTTTCTCCTCTCTACGACCGTTCTCCCTCCAGCGGAAGGAGCGCGGAGAGGCCAAGAGAAGAGCAAAAAAAGCGTTCCCACGAGTCTAGAGATGCAGTAACAACGGCTGAAAGCGCCGCGAAGAGCGTGTCCGTCGCGTGGCTTCGTCCTCTTTGACTGTGAAGGAACTCTGGACCAGGTGGTCGATTCGTTCGAAAGACTCTATACATATATTTGGATCCTTCTGCTTCTTTTTTTTTCGTTGCCTTCGTCGCAAGGAATATACCGTACCGTGAGAGATTCTTCCCATGAATGTCAAAAGATCTGGTCCAGGCGCGCGCTGGTCACGATCGCTTCTCGCCCCCTACTGACATCAACAAAGGTCCATTTTGCTATTATACGCCGCGTGTACTAATCGCGACTACCAAAAAGAAACGAATAATTCGGTCCAGTCAAGAATACAATTGACAGAAAGCTATATACGGAAAAAATGACTTAGTCGATTTAACCAAACACTTAGCGCTCCGAGCGCTAGAAGAGAAGTTGATTAGATCAACTAGATAGTTAGTTGGATCAACTAGTTATGTAGTTAACTTAGTTGTGGTAACTACACTGTACAAATTTTTGTATTAAATTTAATACAAAAATATCAAGTTTTTATATTGATTTCCATATACATGTATATGGTATTTCCATGTATTTCCATACAAGTATTTGAAAAATCAAATAACTTCTTTCAATTTTAAAATACGCTCGTACATTAAAATTTCAATGCATATATAATATGATTTTTAAAGCAGAATGATGAAAAAAGATACGAAAATTAATATTCTTTTGTATATTAATTTTACATCGTCTGAATTTTCATATTCATGTTATGAAAATTACGTTACCGTAACTGGAAGTAATTGTTGTTAAACACGTTATAGAAAATGTATAGCAAAATAATTTAATATGAATAGTTTGCCGAATCTGCGCGAATTGTCCGATAATTTCTTTCTCCGACCGGGCTTCAAACCATCGACCCTACCTACTATCCTACCTATTATACCTAACTACCTAACACGCTACCTATTACGCTACCGACTACTTATGAACTCCCTCTACTTGTATGATATACGAATGATGTAAACTCTCAAAACTTTATTCCTGAATACCTGACCCCTCGTCACTTCAGTGACCCCTCGCAACTTAAGTTACCTCTCGTAACTTAATTTCGCGACACCTGATCCCTCGTAGGTTACGTGAAGCCACGTAAAACTTAGTTCCAGCGTTCCTGACCCCTCATAAGTTACATGACCCCTCGTAACTTAATTTCAGAGCCCCTGACCCCTCATTAGTTATGGAAACCCTTAAAACTGTTTGAAATGTCTGTCTGTCTGAATACAGCTAATTTCTTTTCTGGCGCTCAGAGCACTTAAAGCGATAGGTTGGATCAACTAAGTCATTTTTTCCGTTTAGTGTGAACCAACTGGGATAGAGAAATGTTGGTATTTCGTTGAATAAATTAACCACCAATTAATCTCACTCCCACCAATATCTATACAGTCCGCCTATCCATGAAAAAAAGAACATATACCGCCCTCTAATCGTAGGAAGAAAATACGCCTCGGCGCCAGAAGAAGCGATTGGAACTTTTTTTTTGTTGGTCTCTCATCGCTACCGTAGTAGTTTTTTCCGCCTCATTCTTCATCCCGGAGCTGCTTTTTTCTCTCGTTCCTGAGGGCGTTGTATCCCGAGGGTGAACGAGAGATCAGTCGAATATTTCGTGAGTCCGTTGAGACGCGAGAGAAGAAAGAGAGAAGAGAGAGAGAGAGAGAGAGAGAGAGAGAGAGAGAAGTGCAATGTGGTATAGCAAAGAGCGTGGGAAGTAACTGGCCCAACGTTCATTCGAGTTAAAATCGAGGTACGATGACGAACAGGGGTCGTGAAGAGAGGCCGCAAGTCGCGAATCCTTGTAAGGATCTTGTACTTCCTTGAAGGAGGTGTCCTGCGCGCACCTGACGTCCTTTACCGTGAGAAAGTGGCAGTTTGACGCGCGAGGGGTTCCACCTTTTTTTTCTCTTCTCTTCTTTGTTTTCTTTTTTTCTTCCTCGACGTCTTCTCATTCTTCAGCATCGGTACAGCGATGACGAGTGCACGGACAAGAGGGGTTGGTGGTTGATGCACATGTGTGCAAGCTTCGTTCAGAGATCCGACTCTCCGATTACACATTGGCAACAGGTATAACGACCGCTTTTGCGTTGCAACCGCCACGCGAGCAGCACACTTGCAGCAACGATGCATCCTTCATAAATATATATGGGGAATTCCATCCCAAATCGGACAGTTTGAAAAACTTTTTTTTTAATTCCCTCAATTTTTTTATATTTTTGAGTACCCATCAAAAGACCCTTCCTGTTAAATTTGGAGATTTTTTGATTACCCGTTCAAAAGATATTAAATTAACAAAAAAACCACTCTTTTTTTGGTATTTTGGTCATAACTTCTTTAATAATGGTCGAAATTACAAGTTTTTTTTTCAAAATTTTTGTTTTTTTATGGCCTTTTTAGAAAAAAATACAAACAAAATATTCGACTTGTTTTTGAATGAGTTTTTTGAGTTTTGAACTTTAAATCGAGTTTTTAAAAGTGATTGACATTTTTGATTTTTTTTCAAGTTTTTGTTTCAAACATCTATCTATTCAACAATTTTTAAGACCAGTCCGATCGTGGGATCTCAATAATTATTATTTTTTTCGATTTTTGAAAATTAAAGGTTTTTTTTCCTAAATTATTATGAATACCAATTTTTGCTACGGTATAGTATTTTTAAAATCATTTTGAATTAATTTGGACACTTTTTCATTGTTAAGAGATTTTTAAAATTAATAATTAATCGATGAGCAAATAACAACAGTTCAAGAATTGTATGGGGCATTGAACCTAAATAGTCTAACGAATAATACTGTCAAATTTTCACATGAGAAACATTATTCAGATGCAAAAGAAAAATTTTATTTGCGATAAAATACTGCGAAGTCAATCACAGGGGGACACCAAAATTTCATTCAATTATTCCAATGAGCAACGGAAACGTATTGGTAAAGGAATATTCTAATTCAGGAAATAATCGTATGTCTAAGGTTTTCAAAAAAAAATACGTGAATAAATAAAAACTGTTGTAATTATTGTTCATAAACAGACTCAACGATTAATTATTAATTTTAAGAACCTGTTAACAACAAAAAAGTGTCAAAATAAATTCTAAATATTGAAAAAAATACTATACAGTAACAAAAATTGGTATTCATAATAATTTATTTAAAAAAAAAAATTTAATTTTCAAAAATCGAAAAAAAATAATAGTTATTGAGATCCCACGATCGGACAAGTCTTAAAAATTGTGTTTTCGAAAATGCAAAATTTCACAATTTTTTCAAGTTTAGTTTTTAAATATTTCGAAAACTATTATAGTTACGAAAAAATCATTCTGGGTTCGTCTTAAGGAGTATACTTGGGGCTACGAAAAAAAATTCCGAAACAAATTTGTGAAAAGTGATGAATTTGGAGAATTTTGAATTTTTCAAAATCGTGAAAATCCACGATCAACATTAAATTTTTGGTTTTATTTTTTTTATATTACACCTTGTACTGATATTAAAAGATCCTGAAATTTTCAGGAATGTGTTTTTTTTTTTCAAAGATATGAATTTTTAAATTTTGGTAAAACTTTTTTTTTTACCCCTAAGTTAAGTGAAGTTGATCAATCATGTAATGTTGACTGTTCAAAATTTCAAAATAACATGATTGCTTAACTTTCAAAAATTAATATTTTTGAAACAAAAAAAAACACCTTTCTAAAAATTTCAGGATCTTTTCAGATCAGTACAAGGTATTATATTTAAAAAATAGAACATAAAATTCGATGTTAATTGCGGATTTTCGCGATTTTAAAAAATTCAAAATTCTCCAAATTTATCATTTTTCAAAAAATGTTGTCGAAATATTTTTTTTTTTCGTAGCCCCGAGTATACTCTTCGAGTCGAAACAAACGATTTTTCATAACTATAACAGTTTTCAAGATATTTAGAAAAAAAATTGAAAAATGGTTAAATTTTTAATTTTGCATAAATGTGAAAAAAAAAATTGAATTTTTTTTCCTTGGTAGAACTTGGTTTTATGATGAAACAAAACTTCTGACTAAATTTCATCGAAATTGAAAGTGGTCGATTCCGACTGTTGGTCGATTTGACATGGAATGGCCCAAGTACGAGAACTTACGAGACGTACCCGAAAACTTGAAAATTACTTGATACGGGTACTTGATTTTTTCAAGTACAAACTTCAAGTACTCGTCTTGACGAGTACTTGCAAGTAACAAGCACTTTGTACTTCAAGTACATACGGTACTTTGTACCTGATACTTGAAGTACTTTCAAGTACTTTGCCCAACTCTGTTTGATTTTTACTTATTTTTCTTAGCTCTTTCCGTTCGTCACGAATGTTTTTTCGCTAGAAATGGAACATCGATTCCCGTTGATCAATCAACGCGTAAAGTCACGCACTTTTCATCCACTTTTTCATCGAGTATCAAACGGTTTTTTTAACCTTCTCCCATCGACAAAACGAATTCCCATTATCGTAGATTCACTTCCATCTCAAAACAGTCTTTTCGTCAATTCCGTTAATCCATTGACGCTTGTTTCTCGCGATAGCATTGAATCAATAGCACATTCTTTGGATCGTAACCCATCATAGGTTTTTTTCCTTTTTGAGACGTACTCGAGATCGAGAGGTCTCTTTAATAATACTGTCATTTGAAATCGTTGGTGGTGCTTCGATCGAGCTACCACAAATTACGTTTAATGTTAGATGAATGTGTTGGTCGTGTTGCTTCGGGTGAGGGCTCGTTGCGATGAGGATAAAGAAAGAAAAAAAGAGGACGAAATAAAAACGATCGAAATTCTTGCATGTTTGAAGTATACGTGTCAAGAGGAAAGAGGGCCAAAGGGGCGCCCAATCAAAAACACCTGCGGTGGTAAATTGAAGATGACCCACTATATCGGCGATAATGATGATATGTTTACGTGTATGTCGTGGTAATACGGAACGAGTTGCGAGCCCGTTTTTTTGTTCTCCTTCCTCTTTTCGTCGCAACTTTTTGTAAGCAGGTGTGAGTCTGTGTGGGTCCGAAAAGAATTACACGAAATTGCATCTCTCCGCGTGGATTCTTACGGTTCCTTTTTTCAAAAGGCAGAATTGCGCGAAGGGTTTGCCCGGTAATTCGTCTTTCGATCGTTCCGTCTCTGTCGAACACGCGAGAAAAAAAATATGACGATAAAAAACGACACGAAGACACGTATCAACGACTCTGAAAAAAATTCAACTTCAAAGCCGTAAAGTTTGAAGAGTTTGAGCCCTCGAAGGATTCTTGAAAATTCGGTATATCGAACATTTTCATGAACAAAATGAACTGAATAATAGTTTGATAAATTATGGAAAGGGATTTTTCAAGAGTATTAAATTTTATTAACAAATTATAAAAAAATTATAAAAAAATTCCGGTATTTAGAGGTGTTCAAAATCGTTCTTCAAAACTCGATATATTTTCTTTTTTTAATATAAATTTTTCGAAAAATATGAATGACGACGCGAAAAAACACTCCGGTTTCTTTCTCCAAGACAAATTGACTGGAAAAAATAAAATTAGAAAAAAAAATCCAAAATTCCATAAACAAATGTCTGACACGCCAAAAAGGGTTATTTTGGGTGGAATAAAAATAAAAGCAACGCGTTTGTGAAAAGTATTGAATATATATGACGACCATATATGGACGGAAACATGCGGTGGCAGAATATAACCTGCAATTTCTTAAGGAATTATTGCGTGGACGAGGCAAAGGAGGATGAAGAAGAGGAGAACGACAATGACGACGATCCTTTATTTGTGTACGAAGAAATTACGGCGTTTCTTATATCGTTGCGACCGCAAATACGACCGCATCATCGACGTTTCGTTGAGAACGATGTAATCGAAGCCAAACTGCCACTCAGAGGGAGTCTCTTCGATCACGTATCGCCGTGTATCGTGTTCGACAATCAACGTTCCCACATTGATGTCCCATTGGAATTGTGGAATTGTCTCGTATGGAAATTGACACCGACGACTCCGAAAATCGTACGAAAAATCGTCACGAATATACGTCGTTCGTCGAGCGAGAGAACTCGATTCGAGTGTTCCAACCACTGGCAACCTCGGCCTCAGTCAAAAATCGTATGAAAATCATCATTTGCCATTCTACAATGTTCTCGTGGAAATATTCATATATGAGGTATTCCCGCTCAACGGGACCCCCTTTTACGCCGACCTCTTTCGATTTTCTTGAGACTCGAGTATGTTTTAGCGTTGCCTGAAAGTATATTGTACACCTATTTTCAGATCTCTAACTATAATACTCTTTGGAATACACCAAAAGTTATATTTCAAACTTTTTGCGTATTCAGCGCTTCGAAGCTTTGGCACGGCGCGAAATAAAATCGAAAAAATTCTTTAACAAAAGCTTTCGATCGGAAATTTTCTGCGCTTTTCGAAAAAAATATCAGCATCTCCGAAAAAAAACGAATCCATTTGAATTTCGGCCAAAAACCGCAAAAATTGATTTACAAAAAAAGAGCATGATTTAATTCAGCGGGACAATTTTTTTCATGTTTTGTATATATCTGAGAAGTCACGATATAAATTTCAAGTTGGAACTCGCATCCGTTTACTAATGGCGAGTCTTTTAGTTGGATAAAAATTCTTAACTATTGTGTTTTTCGTATTCAACAGTTCTCTGATATATTATATAGTATTTTAACGAATTTCAAATTTTATTTGATTTAATAAATTTAATTTATTTAATTGAACCAATTTGATTATTTAATAAATTTAATTTAATTAATTTAATTAATTTAGTAAATTCAAAATTCGTTTAAAAAAACGCTATATAATACATCAGGGAACTGTTGAATACGAAAAACACGATATTTAAGAATTCTTATCCTACTAAAAGACTTGGCATTAGTAACCGGATGTGAGTTCCATCTTGAAATTTTTATCGTGACTTTCCAGATACATACGAAACATGACAAAAATTGTTCCGCCGAATTAAATTATGCTCTTTTTTTGTAAATCAATTTTTTCGGTTTTTGGCCGAAATTTAAATGACTTCATTTTTTTTTTGGAATCGCTGATATTTTTTTCTAAAAGCGCAGGAAATTTCCGATCGAAAGCTATTGACAAAGAATTTTTTCGATTTTATTTCGCGCCGTGCCAAAGCTCCGAAGAGCTCAATACGCAAAAAGTTTGAAATATAACTTTTGGTGTATTCCAAAGAGTATTATAATTAGAGATCTAAAAATTGCTGTACATATTGTACAGCAATTGGAATTAACCATTCCAATACAAAAGAATCAAAATAGAAACATGCAGAAGCCATGAAATAAAATAGCGTCAGTCGCTACTTCATGAATCTTTGCATCCGGATCAATCGTTTTAAATTTACTTTTTTTGTCTCGCGGGAGTATGAACTCGTCATTCCTGTGTCTCTAATCCAGACTGATCTAAAAAAAAAACCTCAATCGATCATCAAACACGTCAGTTCGTTTGTTCACCACGAAGCATCTTAAATCATCCTTGATTTATTCGATCATTAAGCAAAGAGGAAATCAAATTATCGAATTTAAAAAAAAGGAGGGTAACTGTCCACACGTTTCTCGTACTAATTTCGTGTGTCTATGTATTGTGTATATGCGTGACCCGTGCTCGATCCCTCCAAGAAACATATGGGGTTTCACGGTCGTAAAACGTGCCGAGGTTAATAAATGTGTACTGACAATTTAATGTCTCTATTGTGCTTACTATACTGTATACAGTTACATAGTAAATATATATATATATATACATATTAGGCCGTTTCAAATTTTTTTTTCTTTCTCCTCCCAAACAGGCTCAAAAGTTTCATTTAGGTTTAAGAAAAGGTCCGTGAAAATAAGAGCTCTTAATATTAATACTACCATCGTCCTCATCGCACTTTCCGATTTTCCATAAGAATAACATGGGAAAAATTATGTTTATGTCTTCTGATTTTTATAACTAGCAAACGTTCCTTCATACGGGAAATCTAGAGACGTATCTTTGTACGGAATTGAACGCTCTACAAAAAAAGTTCTGCGCAACTTTTTGATAAGTCCACTCGTTCAAAAGTTATTCAATGTCTAAGTTAAATTTTTCGTAAATTTTGCTGATTTTTGGATATTACACCGGAACCAGTTAGTTTTATCGACAAAATGTGGATGAAATGTGATGTTAAACATAAATTAAACTTTCGACAAGTGTTCAATAGTTCTCACTATCATAATTTTAAAAAATAGAACGCTTTAAAAAAATTGTGCAGCAGAAGTTTGCTTAAAAACTTATTTTTCTATTAAGAAATTCATTGTAGTATATCAGTACATTTTTATTCGTTTTTATGTTTAAATTTAAAAAAAAGAAAAAAAAAAGTAAATTTTGAAGCAAATTTTGAAATTTTGAAGCGAATCGCGAGTGCGTTGAGGACGATGTTAATATGACGGTTAAGAGCTCATATTTTCACAGACCTTTTCTTATACCTAAATGAAACTTTTGAGCTTGTTTGGGAGAAGAAACGAAATTTTTTTTTTTTTGAAACGGCCTAATATATATACATCATGAGACGTCTGGACGGACGACATCGCGACTACGAGCAGCTTTCGTAGTGTCAGAGCCATAGAAAGAGAGACAGAGGAGAAAAAAAATGAACGGGTCTTGATTCGGTTAATACAATGGGGTCCAGATTTTTCTTGACTTCCGCCCTTCGAATTCAATTAAATCGACTACTCCGTCACTTGAAATATAATATATCGGGCATACAAGCTGAGGAGGAAGTATTATACGTGCATCATCACCCGGTAAACAGTATAATAATCCATAATGATGCATCTCACGGGGGGCAAAGAGACGGAGGGACGAAGGCGATTTATAGATGGATAAACTCGAACATCCCGCGAGGTGCATCACGAAAATAAATGGACAACGTCGACGTATTTATCACTATGACAATTAATCGTTGTCGTCGTTACTGATACCGCAAGTGACAACTTTAATTCGTCACGCGAGCTATTTTTAACCACGACACACATTTTCGTACTGGATCGCATAGATGGATACGAAAAGAGCATTCTGATTGAGGATTTGAGATCTGAAACTGTAGTAGTTTATTCATTGGAGGGGCTGAATTA
>CAMPGC010000206.1:0-11176 GCA_946863875.1 Alloplasta piceator
CACATATTTTTCGCTGGATAAACTATCCACCTAAACTCCATTATTTTCCATCGTTACGTCCCTCCTTTTTCCTCCTTGTTCTCGTAGAAGCCGACACCTTCCTTCAATTTAATCAAAGGATTTCACAGAGAACGCTTCGAAATGCGTGGAAATTACAGAGTAGGAAAAAGTTGGAGGAAAAAGCGTCTCGATGAAAGCGAATCCGACATTTTTCAACGCCATTTCGTTATTTGGATTCATGGCGAATTTTTGTAAAGTTTCCCCTGGATTATAGATTATAGATTTTAGGTTATAGATTATAAATTATAGATCATAGATTATAGATTGTAGATTACAGATTATAAATTATTGATAATTGATTATAGATTACAGATTATAAATAATAGATCATAGATTATAGATTACAGATCATAAATTATGGATCATAGATTATAGATTATAGATTACAATATTGTAACTATTGGTCACTATTTTAAAATCGTGTCATTTTTCTCACTATTTTCAAAATTTGGTCACTATTTTCACTATTTCAGAGCTCAGGAGTGGTTAGAATAGGGGACAAATTTCGAAAAATCATCAGAATCGGATGAACAAAGCAGCGTTTGGAAGATTCAACGATTACAAAGAGAATGAGCGCAATCTGGAGCCAAAATTTCGAGTAGAAAAAAAATTATACCTATTGTAGTAGACATATTCAATTTTGGCCAAGAAGCAAAAAAAAATTTACTAACATTTTTTTTTCAAACCTCATATCGATATATTTTGTCTCCCTGAAAGTTGCAAACAGGGTTGCGAAATTTTTAATGAAAAAGTAATGCATTAACCATTACTTTTTTAATGGCTAATGAAATTTAATGGTTAATGGAAACTATTTTCATTAGACATTAAAATTTAATGGTTAATGGTTAATGAAAATACAATTGCATTAAAAAAGTAATGCATTATTTGCAACCCTGCCCATTACAATGTAATTACAATGTAATTACAATGTAAGAAAAAATTTCCATTACCCATTGCAATGTAATGTGTAATGGACGAAACTTTGATTGTAATTTTGGGAATGGAAAAATATAGACGAATAAATTATTGCAATTTTGCATTACATTTGATTGACTTAGGACTTAGATTTTCACCTTAAATTCTAAAAAGCATCTACATTATAATTCTAAAAATCTAAGTCCCAAGTCGATGAAATGTAATGAAAAACCACAATAATTTATTCATCTATATTTTTCCATTCCCAAAATTGCAATAAAAGTTTTGTCCATTACACATTACATTGCAATGGGTAATGAAATTTTTTTCTATTACACACTACATTGTAATGGGCAGGGTTGCAAATATAATGCATTAAAAAAAGTAATGCATTATTTGCGACCCTGGTTACAAGAATCGATGGTCAAATTTAAAAAATCTGCCATAAAATCAATAAGGGTTGGCGCCCTTTATTTTCCACCCTCCAAAAATCTTGGCTCTAAAACTGCCCCATTGTCTCAAAAATAAGAGAAAAAGGCCAGAAAAGGCTTTTTCCACATCAAAAATAATAATACCACAGATTCCAATCGATAATTTATCACAAACATTTGTTAAACCTTGAAAAAAAAGATTAATCATAAATTTATGATTATTTCGTATTGAAATGTTTTTTGAATGGATTTCAGAGGTTTTAGAAACTGAGATTTCTTTTCTCAGATCATTGTGAAAGATTTTTCGTTGATTGGGTAATCTCAAATGATGGACTGCGCTCTGAATCTTCGCTACAAAGTGCAAGGCACGATTTGATTCTATTCGCTCGGCTCTCAACATCATCTCTAGCTGTTTTTTTTTTTTTCAATTCATTTTTCCCGAGCGAGACTCTCTCGCGTTCGCGTTTATCGCGGTGAAAGTCGTTCGCGAAGAAACACTTTTTTTCCTCCCCTCCCCGATGTGGCGATTAATCTGACTCGTATTTCAATGCTTTTAGCAAAATTTCATAGAAATATCAATTTCTAGATTTTTTGCGCCCATCGAGACGATAATTAACGCACGAAGCCTCGATCCATCGCTAACTAAATTCACTTTCGAGATCGTCAACCCTTGGAAACATTTAACAGGCTTCTTGACTCTATTTTAACCCTCTTGTGTCTCCCCTTCGTCCATTCTTCAGTGAATTCTCCTTCAGTAAAAAAAAAAATGCACTCTTTTGAATTTTTTTTTAAATGTTCAAAGAACATTGTAATTATTGTTTAAAATTTTGAAGGAATTCATTTATTTATTTAATATTTAAAAAAATAGAGAATATTCGCCTTCCAAATTCGTGTATCCCCTTAATTCAATGTTTGCCCTGTCCATTGGACAAACATGATTTGTCTGTTTTTTTCCCGCATCGGACAAAAGTTTCGAAAGTCCTCACTGCATATTCATGCGCATTATGGGATCATTTATCGGTTCGAATATAATTGAAAGTGGACGGTAGACTCCATTATGTAAATAAACGTGTCCGCGGGCAGCGAGGGAAATTATAATAATTTGAGAACGACGAAGAGAAGAAAATACGTATAGTTTGTACATAAATTTCAAACCAAGGGTTTGCGGGGTTGAGAAAAAAAGAATTTGTAAGAGATTTTAAAAATTTCTCTTATATTCTTGAAACACTATTTTTGAAATTGGTGGACACGATTTCTCAAAAATTGCACCGACCTTATTGAAAATTGACACAATTTTTCAAAATAGGATTGACCAATGATTGGACGAAGGATTTTTTCAATTACAACTAGTCTTACAAGGCTGGAAATATCTTGGAAAATTTTTTGAGGTTATTAAGATAACCTAACCACCTTCCTTCAGGATACTGAAACCGTGAAAGGACCATTTTTGTCCGATGAAGAGGGTTACCGGCCTCCCTTGTATAAAGATTGATGGTGGGAGGCTTGATATTGGTTAAGGACGTTATGATCGACTTTTAATCCAGTAGAGACGTATTTCTGGTGAAGAAATAATTGGTACACCGTTAAAACTCGTTAATTACGCCGATAACCTACTTATTTCTTGTTCCTTGAAGCCATTTTCGAGAGAAACATGTTGGAAAAAAGTTTGAGGGTACCTTAACCACCTTTCTTTAGGAGGTTAAGACCGTGGGAGGATCATTTGAGTGCGATAAAGAGGGTTACCAGCTTACCTCCAACAGAGATTAATTGTGGGAGGCTTATTATTTGGCAAGGACGTTATGATCGAGTCTTAATCCAGTAGGGATTTATTTCTTGTAAAGAAATGACTGGTAGACCGTTCAAACTCATTAATTACGCGGGCAATCCACTCATTTTATATTCCATCAAGCTTTCTTCGAGAGTTTGAGGTTATCTTAATCTCCTACCCTTAGAAGAAGGTTAAAACCGCGCGGGGATCAACTGAATCCGACAAAGATGCCAGCCTCCCTTCAACAGAGATTTATTGTGGGAGGCTTATTATTCAGCAAGTTATGTTCGGATTTTTAGGTTTTCTTAACCTTTTTCTCTCAGAAGAAGGTTTGAGCCGTGCAAGGACCATTCCGATTGAGTTAGTTAGTCAGGTAGTTACTTAGTTAGTTAGGTAATTAGTTAGTTCTTAGTTAGTTAGTGACTTACTTAGTTACTTAGTTATTACTTAGTTAGCTTGCTAGTTATTACTTAGTTAGTTAGTTATCTAGCGCTGACATCACCGTCGACTCTTAATCCACTTAAAATGCATTACTGATGAAGAAATAGCCAGCTTAGCTAACTATGTCATCATCGATCATAGGCCTCAATCCTTATCGGGAAATAAGTGGATTTCAGTGTTTTTCAAAATGTGGGTCTTGGAAGAAAAATGAAGGTAATGCGGTCACGGGTCAGTTGCAAGCCGCGCCACGTCGTCGTCGTCATCTGGGACGTGCCCCAGGATGGAGTCAAGGGCGGCAGACCATAAGGCGCCATCGGGGGTTGGAGAGAGACGGAGAGCGAGAAAGGAAGGTACATTTTTCGTTGAGGTCGCTCTCGCGGTCGCTCTTTCGCGTTATGCTCACTGCATCGCGGTTGCACCAGAAATATAACCAACCCCCTCACCACGCGGTTGCCCTCTATACTCTATGTGTGTATATGTGTGTGCTGGTTCTTCTCTCTCTCTCCTACGGTAAATCGATATAGCCACTGAAGTTCACGGCGCACCGGGACGCCGACTCTGCGGAGCAGTTTTCACCGGTCGCCCGGTCGCCTTCGCTCTATCTTTTCCCACCACATTTTTCCGCCATTTTTTTCAACAAACTTTCACTGAAGTAACGAGCAATGGTTTAGGTTCAGCTTGGAGTAAATTGTCCAGAAGAAGGCCCTTTTTCACAGACAAACTAAATTCTAGGTTTAATCGCCATTTTGTTTAGGTTTAAAGTCGGTTAGGTCGTTAGGTCGTTTAGTCGTTTAGAAAAAGATATTTTTTGCAGAAAAACAAAAATTCTAAGTTTAATCACCATTTCGTTTAAATTTCAAAATTCCTCCGGTCAATCAAATTTTTCAACAAACTTTTACTGAAATAACGAGCATCCTAAAAGCGGTTTAGGTTAAACCTGAACTACAAACAATTGAGAAAAAGGTCCTTTTTCCCAGAAAAACAAAAACTCTAAGTTTAATCGCCATTTTGTTTAAACTTTATTTTCTTCAAAATTCCTTTGGTCTATCGATTTTTTCAAAAAACTTTTACTGTACTGACGAGCAGCCTAAAAGCGGTTTAGGTCAAACGTAACCTATAAACAATCCAGAAAAAGGCCCTTTTTCGCAGGAGATCAAGAGTCCCACTTTGAACGGTCGCCATTTTGCGAAAATTTGATATTTTGAAAATTCCTCCGGTCATTTTTGAGACAAACTCATAAATTAACGAAATTTGCTTTTTTTAAATTTATTTCCCATAACCTGACAGGAAAAGCTTGCCGGAAAAGCGCTTCGCGGAATTCTCCTCTAACTCCCTCGAAATCAGAAACTAGAAAATTAAAAAAAAAACCCTTTCCGAAAATTTCAGGTTCTTTAAAGATCAGTACAAGGTATTATTTTTAAAAACCTCAACCAAAAATTTAATGCTGATCGTGAATTTTCAAGATTTTGAAAAATTCAAAATTTTCCAAATTCATCATTTTTCTAAATTTTTTCGCGAAATATATTTTTTTTTTCGTAGCGCCAAGTATACCCCTCAATATGAACGCAGAACATTTTCTTCGTAAACGTAACAGTTTTCGAGATATTTAAAAAATGAACTAGAACAATTGAAAAAATGGTGAAATTTTGATTTCTTAAAAAAATTTGTTTAATTGTATTCCTTTGGTAGAACGTCGTTTTATGACAAAAAAAACTTCTGACGATGAAATTTCATCAAAATTGAAAGGGGTCGATTCTAACCATTAGTCGATTTGACATGGAATGACCCAAATTCCAACTCCAAAAAAAACTAAATGTTCCTCACACTTTCCTCCTTTGAGCCCTACATTTTTGTAAAAATATTTACCTATAATTTGGAGGGAAAAATCCCTCAAAAACACGCTTTCCTTGGCTGTGGTAAAAAGCACGCTTTTCGTGGCCTTCGACAAAAACGCGTTTTTCTTGACCATCGTCAAAAACACGCTTTTCTTGACCGTCGTCAAAAACACGCTTTTCTTGACCGTCGTCAAAAACACGCTTTTCTAGGCCGTCGTTAAAAACACGCTTTTCTTGGCCAAATCCAGGAAAGGGAAAAATGGAATCACGAATAAAACGAGGAAAAAACCTCAGTCAAGTTGAATATACGATATAGGATGCAATTTCTTTCTCGAGAGGCTTCAAGGATGTCTTGGGTTGCGGGAATAAAATAGAGATTGAGAAAAGAGCGAGCGAGAGAGAGAATAAAGAGTCGCGAGGGAATGTTGGCTTCTCTCTTTCGATAATGAAGGTAACAACGATGACCTCGCGGGTCGCTGGACACTCCCCCGCTTCTATATACTCTACACCTATATATTACACATTGACCGTGCTATACGTGCACTTTGTTCCTTTTTCCCTTTATTTTCCCTTCCTGTCCCTCCACTATTTGCCTCTCTCTCTCTCTCTCTCTCTCTCTCTCTCTCTCTCTCTCTCTCTCTCTTTCTCTCCCTCTGTTCGGGATTCACGTGACTATTTCCCTCCATTGGAGATTTCCACCGGCGTAAATAATCCCCTCGTACACGCTCAAACGCCCCTCGAGCATTACCCTTTTCCTGGATGCACTCGGCAAAATGCAGCCTCTGAAAAGCTTCGAAGCTTCAAAGCCTTTTTTCCCCTCCATCTCTATTTATCTCTCTCCCTATTTTTCTACGGTCCATCGTATCAGATTCCCCGGCAATTTGCACCCCCCAATCCACCTGCTACGTGACCCCTTTCTGTCCCTTTTAGAATTCTTCCCTTTTTTCCCTTTTCCCCCTTTTTTGCCCTTTCTTCCCTTTTTTTATTCAGTCGAAAAGGACGGATTTGGATCCTTCATAACGATGGAAAAGTAGGAAAAAATAATAATCTATTATCTATAATCTATAATCTGATCTTTAATCTACAATCAATAATCTATTTTTTGTATACAAATTTTAGGACCTTAATTTAATGCCTTCAAAAAGTCAATTTCTGTAGCCGCACAAAAAGTTTCACTGCTCTTTTGAAAATAAAGATATTTGAATTCAACAAGCGGCGTTTCAAAGGGGACACTTTCAGCTTCATTTTGCTTTTTCCGAAAAAAAAATTCGATTTTTTTTGAACCCGGTACGGCTTTTGAAACATGGTCGTTTTTTGGTTTTTTTTTTGGCGTTGAAATTTTGGCGCACGATCCATGAAATTTTTTTTGAACTGTTTTTCATGGGGAAAACTTGTGGGGGAGAGTATAAGCTTCAATTTCGTTTTTTAAAAAGTGTCGTACGATTTTTTTTCGCAAAAATATTCAAATTTTCGTAAACAAACGACCATATTTATAAAATGTAGCGTAACTCTGAAACTACTGGATTTTCGTGAAATTACTATGACGGAAAAAAGTTGCATACAATCATTTTGCATTCAATGCAATTTTTTCAGAATTTTTAAACAAATTTTTTTTCCAAAAATATCGACAAGAAAATTTTTCGAAAAAAAAAATTGTAAAAAATTTTGAAAAAATTTCATTGAATCCATAATAATGAAATGCAACTTTTTACCTTCTTAGTGATTTCACGAAAACCCCATAGTTTTAGAGTTACGATACATTTTATAAATACGGTTGTTTTTTGAAAAAAATTGAATATTTCTGCGAAAAAAAATCGTACGAAACTTTTTAAAAAACTAAATCGAAGCTCATACTTTTCCCCACAAGTTTCTCCCGCGAAAAATAGTTTCAAAAAATGTTCATGGGTCGTGCGTCAAAATTTCAACGCCAAATAAAAAGCCAAAAAACGCCCAAGTTTCAAAGGGCGTGACGGGTTAAAAAAAAATTAAAAAAATTTTTGAAAAAAGCGAAATGAGGCTGAATATGTCCCCTTTGAAACGCCGCTTGTTGAATCGAAATATCTTCATTTTTAAAAGAGCAGTGAACATTTTTGTGCGGCGCGCACCAGTGTTTCCAAACTTTTGGAAGACAGTCTACATTTGGCAGCACTCTAATGTATAATACAAATATATGCATGCTCGAGCTAAAGATCGAATCACACGTCGTTTCTCGCATAATTAATCGTGCCTCTTTTATTTTTATTTTCATGTCCTTCTTTGCATACATACGCGTCTCTCTCACTTATTTTCTCGATCCTCTCGCTTTTCTTTATTCATCGCTTTTTACCCTCCCCCCTCCCCCCCCCCCCCTCTTCGCCCCTCGGTCATCCAACGCTGATGGCGAGCGAGGGATTCTCTCTCATCTCTCCACTCTCATTTATCTTATTCCCTCTTTCTCTCGTTTTCTGGATGTACGTACAGATATTCCTGCGAACTGTGATCGTCACGAAGTCTAGCGGCCAGCAGCCACCTTAAGGCTTACAATTTTCTTACTTCTTTGCCCTCACCCCTCCCCCCCTCCCCCCTCTCGCCCTCTCTCTCTTTCTGGCTTTTACACTCGCTGCGCGCGACATTAGTGCCGCCGTAACACGTTCTCTTTGGCGTCCTCGGAGTTTATATACATATATGGGGCATTCTGCGTCAAATCACCCGGTCATCGGTCTGATCCCCTCGGATTTTGATGTCCAATGAATCGTGGGTTTCGATTGGCCCAAAATATAACCTCAAATTTTTAGAAATTTTCATTTAATTTTTTAGGGGTTGCTCGAGCTAAAACATCGTAATGATGTTTTAGCTCGGGCAACCCCTAAAAAGTGAAATAAAAATTTCTAAAAATTTGAGGTCATATTTTGGACCAAACAGAACCCACAATTCATCGGACATTAAAATCCGAGGGGGTCAGGCCGATGACCGCGTGATTTGACGTGGAATGCCCCATATACACTTGTGTATGTGCAGTTTCGCGGGATAAAATCCCGCGAGGACTCTCTCGCGCGGCATTTGAAAACGCGCGCGGTCGCCTCGACGGAAAAGGTGAACGCGTTTGCGCGACTATATATCGCTCGCTCTCGCCCTATTTCTACTTTGGCCTACGCTTCTAGCCTATTTTGCATAGGCGTTTAGTGGGGAGAGCCACTGTTGAAATTAGAAAAAAAAATTTTGCGGTTTTGAAAAATCCATATTTTTCAAAATGGTTGCCAAATTTTGAGTCAAAATTCTGAAAATTGGTGGGTTACGATAAGTTTAGGGAGAGCAGATAACGTAACACACTTGGTTTCGGCGATAACTCCGAAAGTTATGATCGAATTTCAATTTTTACGTTCGATAATGGTAATCTAAGTGGTTAAGTCTGTACGCAGGCGATTTCAAAAATGTTGATAATTTTTTTTTATCTAGAAAAGTTTCAAATTTCCAACAGAAGCACGAAAATACATTAAGGGGATGAAAATCATCGTAAAAATAAAATAAAAAATTGTTTTTTGGCCCTCTCTTGAAGCATACATTTCCAAAAATAGGGAGGTCAAATTTTGAAAGTTGGTGGGTTACAGTAAGTTTAGGGAGAGCAGATAACGTAACACACTTGGTTTCGGCGATAACTCCAAGCTGCACAATTTTCAAAATGGAGGCCAAATTTTGAGTCAAAATTCTGAAAATTGGTGGGTTACAGTAAGTTTAGGGAGAGCAGATAACGTAACACACTTGGTTTCGGCGATAACTCCAAGAATTATGATCAAATTTTCAATTTTTACAAAATCGTTCAAGCGAGATTTTTACTGGTTTAATTTATTAATTTATCAAAGCAGATTTTTAAATAGAGAAACAGCCCCAAAAATGACAAAACGAGACCGGAGTGGCAAACCAAATGTTCAGACAAAACTTTCTAAAGCAATAAACTGCAAAAAAAAATAGTTTTTAAAAAATCCTCCCTTACGACTTTAACCCTTTAAAATATTTTAAAATTATTACATTTTCAATTTTCAAGTAATTTTCAAGTGCAAACAATTGCGAGACTTTTTTCAACTCTGAGCCTCCCCGAATAATCCTTATTTTTCATAAAAGGTCCGCAAATCTCATTTTGGTAACTAGATCGAATTTTGTAGCCCTTTTTTTTTGCAAATCCAGCTGATCCGGGCCAAACGTCACGGTTTATCAGCGATGAGAGAAAACTGGGACAAGACGTTGAAATATATCGATCGTTGGAACGGGTCAACCGATTTATCAAAAGAATGACCTGACCTAAGTTTCGCCTTCGTGCAAAACCCTTTCTGCAACCCCATTTCGACGTTCGACTAAAATCGCGCTCGGTCGGGCGCAAATTGCGATTTCAAAGTCTTTTAGGGGGGAAAAAAAAATTTTAACCACAACGGCGAGCAATGAAACCGAAAATAATATACCGAGAGTGGAGGCTAAACATATACATTTGTTTCTGATGTAAATGCGGATATCGACGCCCACGTTCTATTCACAGTGAAATAAACAGAGAAAGGAGAAAACGGTGGCAATTCTAGCGTAAGAAATATCGGCAATGAATACGGCTCGTCAATTTCGTATGCGGAAAATTTTCTGGGAAAATAGGGAAAACCAGAAGGAAAATCGTGGAAATAATGGACACGGAATGATGCGCCATTTTGTATGATAAAAAAAAACTATTTAGAGCATCATTTTCCTTTTTTACCTTTTCAGGGTTCCATATTGAAAGGCGACAAAAAATCCCATATAACTGTTTTCATCGTTATTTTTTATCTGATATTTTTATGGAAAATAGGGGGTGAAAATGGGGGTGGAAATTGATATTTCACGTTACCTAGGTCAAGTGGGGTGTCATATCAAAGCACTTTGTTTACACATTCCGAAACTATTTTTTATTTTAATTAAAAATCACAACTTTTTTTTTTCGCTCACAATGAAAATCGTATTTTCCGATCGTTTCAGTATTTTTTAAAATAAAATTTTACATCGACCTGAGTACTTGAAATTTGGGTTTTAAAATATCTACAAAATTTAGAGATTTTTATTGTTGAAGAATTTTTGAAAATAAAAAAAAAATACATTTTTTTATTTTTTATTATTTTTTTACAAAAAAAAAATCGTGGAAACAATCGACACGGAATGCGCCATTTTGTATGATAAAAAAAACTATTTAGATCATCATTTTCCTTTTTTACCTTTTCAGGGTTCCATATTTAAAAGGCGACAAAAAATCCCACATAAAGGTTTTCATTGTTATTTTTTATTTTCTATTTTTATCGAAAATAGGGGTTGAAAATGGGGGTGGAAATTCAAATTTCCCGTACACTAGGTCAAGTGGGGTGTCATATCAAAGGACTTTGTTTACACATTTCTAAACTATTATTTATTTAAATTAAAAACAACAACTTTTTTTGTATTTTGGCTCACAATGAAAATCGTATTTTTCGATCTTTCAGTATTTTTAAATATAAATTTTTCATCGCCTCGAGAACTTGAAATTTCGGTTAAAAAAAATCTACAAAATTTGGAGATCTTTTATTGTCGAAGAAGTTTTGAAAATTGAAAAAAATATTTTATTTTTTAATTTTTTAAAATGCTTTAGGATGCGATTTTAATATTTTTTCTTCTCAATAGTGAGACCATTTTGAAAGTTTATAATTTTTTTTATTAATATTTCTCGTGGAGTTAAAAATTGGTCTGGAAATTTCTTGGAAAGA
>CAMPGC010000207.1:0-34035 GCA_946863875.1 Alloplasta piceator
GTCAAAAAACTGACGAATGTGAATGCTAAAATACAATACTTATTGGCCTGCAAGAAGCTTAGCTCCCAACAAAAACTCGAGCTAGGAGCATTGACGTTCAAGAAGAAGAAGCTGATCGGGAAAGCAGCTCCACTACTGGACAAGCTCAAGACAATTCCTCCAAACATTCTGAAACTTCTTTAATTCAAATTTTTCTCTTTTTCTACCATACCTTTTCTACTATACCTACTATACCTCTACTATACCAACTATACCTTGTGAATGTGTATGTATGCTAAGATGTTTAAATAAATCTAATTGTACTGAAAATGGTCATTTTAACTCTAACAAACACCTTGAATCCATCAACCCAGACACATGGATCTCAGACTCGATAGTCAGAAATTGTAAAAAAGATGACATCTTGGGAAAGTAAGAACTTGCTACAAATTTTAGCCACGTTCAAAGTCGAAGAATACGCCCCCTTAAGGTCAGACTTTTGGGGATAAAGCCAGTTGGAACATCTTGCCATGATGAAAATATATTAGTCGCTATTGTGGCAGGTGTGGTAGCCCATTTCTATTCTAGATTTCCTATAGCCATTTATTATTTCTGTGGCTGTGGTGTTTTATATATAACTCTTTATATAATATTATATTTCTTAAAGAGGTAAATATAGTATATAACGCTAGCTATATTATATAGAAATATGTAGTATAGGTAAATATATATATAGCTATAGGTAAAGCTAGTAAAGGCTAATCATAGTATAGGCATAAGTCGAGGCGGGATAGCGTCAGCCCGCCACACCCGCCACATGGAAATTTCGGCACTTGCCGTGAGAATTCGGCAATGAATATGGGCTCGTTGGAATCGTCTCGTCAAGAGGAATCCGATAGGTCAAGTCTGGAAGGGCTAACCCTCAAGGGTCAGCTTCTACGGCCCTTCATATACAGTGAATGGTGGCAGGCACATTTTCTTAGCAAATCACACTTGTTGATCGCGATTCACCAAATTGGCCAATAAGCCTGAACCAGTGGGACCGCGCCAGGCCGAGTCCCAACCAAATTTGGTCACGGAGGGGTCACTTCGACTTGACCTCTGAGTAACGTATGATCGATAACCGATCTCGAGCATCGTGTGTTTGGGTTCGTTGGATTGATCTCGACTGGGGGAAGTCTCTGGAGGAGTTCCTAACGTATCAGGATGAATTTGTTCTTATCACCTGGAACCGTTTTTGAATATCTCAGACATGACGTCACGACTAAAGTGAGTCTCTCGAGAGGTTACCTAGATCTGTCTCGCTATTAGATAAATTTAGGCTTAGGAAAAAAATGTGATTCGAGAAAATTACATTACATTATTCATTGGATGCGCTTTAAGGAAAATCATCGGGAAACATCAACATATTCTTAAGATCAAACATCAACGAATTATCAAAATAAAAACATAAACATGTTTTCGTCCAAAACCCACGCTATATTAACAATTTCATTGAATGTCCAATACGAGACATCTCCATTAAGAAAATGTCTTTAAGTATAATGTATTATTTTGATTTTTAATGGAACGGCCGTCTATTAACATAATTCAATCGCATTATATTATTCAATTGAAATAATAAAGTACCATTCCGTATAAAAAGACTGCGAGGAACTCTTTATTTTTAATCTTCGAACGACTTTTGAGTTGGACGCCCATCAGTATCTGGACTATTCCTTACCCTGAAGTTTAAGGTGAGTTCCACCAACGTTTTTATTTTTTCATTAACGGATTCATTGAAACTTGAATAGGTGCAATAGACCGTTGTAAAATACTTGGTAAAGTTGTAACATATATTTATCGTACCAAGATCTCCAGAACTGCATCGCCTTGGTGCACTTTTAATGTACATCGTGACAATGGGCTGACGACAGGCATAAATTATGAGTCAGAAGAAGAATTCTTAATAAAATCATAATTTCGCGCGAGGCCCACGCATCGATAAATATTCCATTAAGTGACCATAAATATTAATCTTGAAGTATTTAGTCAATACTTAAAGACGTATTTACATGTGTCAATCCGCGTTTTTCCAATTTCCATATTATAAAACTAAATGAGATTATTTACATGATTTTTCCTATAAAAGGACAGTGGTAGGCATTTAATATCCAATCTTTGATCTACATTCAGCGTAGCTGTTCCTCGTCACAGTATCTTTGAAGTTTTTTCTTCTTGTAGTTTCCTCTGGGTAAGAACTACTGACTTTTATATTTTCCTATTTTACATCATTATTCTACTGGAAATATATGACACACATTTTTTATGCCCTGCTCGTCTTCATCCCGGTCGTACGTCCAACGTCCAACGATCCAGAGGCCTTTGCTCATGTGTATTTTCTTTTTTCAGTACTAGCAGCCATGAGCCAACGTCTCAGCACCGCCGATCGAGAGGAGCTGAACCGTCTCGTCAAGGAACTTGAGATTACACATGCCAAAATGCAGTACTTATTGGCCTGCACGAAGCTTAGTTTCCGAGAGAAAATCGAGCTGGGAGCGTTGACGTTCGAGAAGAAGAAGCTGATCAAGAAAGCAGCTCCACTACTGGACAACCTCAAGACAATTCCTCCAAACATTGTGAAACTTCTTTAATTCAAATTTTTCTCTCTGTCTACTTAACCTCGAACTGTTGATATGTATTAAGGCTACGATAGTTTAATAAATGTTGTTGTACTTGCATTTTTTATCTTAATTCAATCAAACACCTCAAACACATCAACCCAGACACATGGATCTTAGACTTGACAGTCAGAATAGTTTTCTAATTGCGATGCAAAAATGCAATCTTTGGAAAGTAAGAACTCGTTACAACTTTTGGCCGCCTTCAGGGTCCAAGAAATAGCCCCCTTAAGGTCAGACTTTTGGGATAAAGCTGATAAAGCTTTTAGGATAAAGCTGGATTTGTCCTGCCATGATAAAACCTACTTCGTGGCCGTTGTGGCAGATGTGGCAGGTTATTTCTATCCTAGATTTACTATAGCTCTTTATCATTTCTGTGGCTGTGGTGTTTTATATATAACTCTTTACATAATTTTATATTTCTTAAAGAGGTAAATATAGTATATAACGCTAGCTATATATATAGAAATATATAGTATAGGTAAATATATATAGTATAGGTAAATATATATAGTAAATATATATAAAGTTAGTAAAGGCTAATCATAGTATAGGCATAAGTCGAGGCGGGATAGCGTCGACCCGCCACACCCGCCACATCGAAATTTCGGCACTTGCCGTGAGAATTCGGCAATGAATATGGGCTCGTTGGATTCGTCTCGTCAAGAGGAACCCGATAGGTCAAGTCTCGAAGGGCTAACCCTTAAGGGTCAGCTTCTACGGCCCTTCATATACAGTGAATCGGTGGCAAGTCCATTTTCTTCACACATCACACTTGTCGATCGCGATCCACCAAATTGGCCAATGAGCCTGAACCAGTGGTACCACTCCAGGCCGAGTCTCAACCAAGATTGGTCATGGAGGGGTCACTTTGACTTGACCTCTGAGTAACGTATGATCGATAACCGATCTCGAGCATCATGTGTTTGGGTTCGTTGGATTCATCTCGACGGGGGGAAGTCTCTGGAGCAGTTCCTAACGTATCAGGATGAATTTGTTCTTATCACCTGGAACCGCGTTTGAATATCTCAGACATGTCCGAGGGAGACCGAGTCTGAGGGTATCGAGCCTGAGAGCGATTACGATAGTTTTTGGAAGTAGAGCGTTGAAATCTTAGATCACCCTGAGCAGAAATTTGATCCGGCTAGCCTAATAACGGATAAGGACCTAATCAGGCATCGGTAAGGATAGCCTGATCAGGATAGCCTGATCACGCACAGATCCCAGGCGGATCATATTTTGGTATGACATCGATTGCCAGGCTAGCCTTACATTATCCATGTCAGGGACCCCTTAGGTGGTGCTCAGGACCGGCAAAAAAACCCGAGTAGAAATTTGTTCCGGCTAGCCTATAATAACGGATAAGGACCTGATCAGGCATCAGTAAGGATAGCCTGATCAGGATAGCCTGATCACGCACAGATCTCAGGCGGATCATATTTCGGTATGATATAGGTCAGGCTAGCCCTACATTATCCATGTCAGGGACAGATCAGGTGGTGCTAAGGACCAGCAAAAAAAACTTCGGTCCGAATAATGTGGATGCCTGATATTTCCATGATCCGAGACGGAGCGGGAATGTCAGTTCCGAGACTTGCCGCGAGATGTCGCAGTACGGTGGACGCTAGCTCCCATACGGATGATGTGAATAGTACGCTTATATATGCGACCGCGAGCATGAAAATTCACTTCTCTACCGCGAGGAATAAAACCTCGCGAGAAGCCCTATTACGAAAAGTCCTTTGCTGACTTCGTCCTACAGTACCTATAATCTATAAACACATAAAATTCTTGTTGAATAAAATAAATAAGCGATAAGGTGCCTGATCAGGCTAGAAACCGTCCGCGATCAGGACCGGATAAGGCGCCTGATCAGGCAGGAACCGTGCTCGATCAAGACCGGATAAGGCGGCTGATCAGGCTTGGAACCGTGCCCGATCAGGACCGGATGAGGAGCCCGATCCCAGCCTGTCCGGTAATAGTGTTATTTTTCTTACATGTAGCCTGATACGTAGTCTCATCAGGACCTGATATGTAGCCTGATTAGGACCGGATGTTGTTGTAAGGCCAGCCTGAGGTGGTCCTGATCAAATTTCCGCTCGGGTATGGCAGAAGTCAGCGTAATGAATTGGGAAGGGACCATTGCAAATAAAGCAATTGCATCACTACTGGATGAATTCCAGTCTATTCCTCCATACTTGGAATTTTTCCAGGCGGTAACGTCAGGAACAAGCGGGTTAACTAAGTATTCATTAAAGGCCAGAGAGGAGGGAGCGAGCCAATTCCTTACCATTACTTGTTTGATTCCCGCTTATTGGTATGATTATGTGATAGCACAAAGACAATTGCCATCTTTTTTGTGTCGATATTCCCAATTCTAGCCTCGAGAGGTTTTCTTCATTCGTGTCGATGAGAAATATTATCTTAGGTAGTTAGTGCAATAATTTAATTGTCCTGTTAGTGTCAGAGCAGTAGAAAAAAAGTTCTGTGGCCTGCTAGGATCTAGTTAGTGCAGAAGCTAAATTGTCCTGTCAGTGTTCAGTTAGTGCAATAGTCAAATTGTCCTGACGTTGATTAGTTAGTGCAATAGTTAAATTATTCTGTCAGTCTTCAGTTATTGTAACGGAAAAATTATGCTGAAGGTCTTGCTATTATCGAGCTAGGGAATTGCCAAAGGGTCCGTTAAGTGTCTGGTTAGTGTAAGTTAGCGTTGTGTCCTGTTAGTATTAGAGTCAATCATTCTGGCTCCTAAACACGGTACCGTTTCATTCTTATCCTTAGTTTGGATGTTACATTTTTTCCCCATTGAGCCCCACTAATTTAGTGCTCCGCCACCCCACCGGATTCCTCGAGATTCTATATACTAAGCGTTTGCTAACGGACGCACATAATGACGATACACATCGTGCATGAAGTGAAGCGTGACATGGATGATCGCATGCGTGTGTGGAACATTATGCACGCAACGAAAAGGCGGCGAGGGAGTATGAAATAAGCTCTAGCGCGTGTCCAAGGTATAGCATGAAGACGCTGGGAGGGGTCGAGATGCCAGGTTCGCACGAGCAAAGGTTTTGCCTGCTCGCACCCATGCGGAGCATATAGAGTCAGGGCCCCGTCAAAGTGGCAACGAGGCTGGCGCGGTGGGCCGATTTCAATAAACGCCCTTGGCCTCCAGCTCACCTTTTTTTGAAACATTTCCTTCTCCCTCAACCCCAAGTGCATCCAAACTCTTCCGCTCTTACCGACTGTCGGTTGGCAACAAAACGGATAATCTTCCCTCCTCCTCTGAATGTACACAATACACCTTGCAACGCACTTATACATCAAACTCGGTCCAACAGCTCAAAACGCGCGCGCCTTTACCGTGTCGACTTTGAGTCTGGACACCTTGGCATTATTACGTCCAGATTATTACACGAGCGCGAGACGAACCAACACATTTTGCCGGAGGACCGCTTGACGGATGCGGCACGAAGCGTGAACTTTGGATCCGGATGAAGATGGAGCGCGAAAGATGGACGTATGAACGAAGGGAAGATTTTCATGTAGTGTGCACGATTTCTGGATGGTAATGCAACCATTCGTTATATTTTGCAGAACTGAATTAAATTTTTAGATATCAATGACACATGCCAAGGTTGATTGTTCTGAGAGATTGAACAATGTTCTGACGAATCAAAAAATGTTCTGAGGAATCAAACTATGTTCTAAAGAATCAAGAAATGTTTTGAGAAATCAAATAATGTCCTGGGGAATAAAATAACGTTCTGAAGAATCAAACAATATTGTTGAAGGCCAAAATGTTCTGAGGAATTAATCAATGTTCTGAGCAATCAAACAATGTTCTGAAGAATCAAACAACGTTGAGGGCAATCAAACAACGCTTTGGAGAATCAAAGAGTGTTTTGGGGAATCATGTAAGGTTCTGAGGAATCGAACAATATTTTGAGAGACCAAACAATGTTCTGGGCAATCCAATAACGTTTTGAAGCATCAAAAAGTGTTCTGGCGAATAAAACATTGTAGCAGAGAATCAAAACATGTTCTGAGGATTCAAACAATGTTGTGAAGAGCCAAAATGTGTTCTGATTAATTTAACAATGTTCTGAAAAATCAAAAAATGTTCTGAGGTATCAAAAAATGTTGTGGGCAATCAAACGATGTTCTGGAGAACTAAAGAGTGTTTTGGAGAATCAAATAAGGTTCTGAAGAATCAAACAATGAGCTGGGCAATCAAACAACGTTCTGAAGAATCATAAAAGGTTCTCAGGAATCAAACAATGTTCTGAAGAATTAAAAAATGTTTTGAGAAATCAAATAATGTCCTGGGGAATCAAATAACGTTCTGCAGAATCAAACAATATTGTGGAAGGCCAAAATGTTCTGAGGAATTGGACAATGTTATAGCGAATCAAAAAATATTTTGAGGAATCAAACAATGTTCTGGAGAATCCAATAATGTTCTGAAGAATCAAACAATGTTGAGGGCAATCAAACAAACACTCTGGAGAATCAAAAAGTGTTCTGGGGAATAAAACACTGTAACAGAGAATCAAAAAATGTTCTGAGGAATCACACAATGTTGCAAAGGGCCAAAATGTATTCTGATTAGTTAAACAATGTTCTCAAGAATAAAAAAAATGTTCAGAGGTATCAAACATTGTTGTGAGTAATCAAACGATATTCTGGAGAATCATAGAGTTTATTGGGAAATCAAGTAAGATTCTGAAGAATCAAACAATGTTCTGGGCAATCAAACAACGTTCTGAAGAATCAAAAAATGTTCTGGGAAATGAAACAATGTTCCGGAGAATAAAAAAATGTTCTGAGAAATCAAACATTGTTGGGAGGAGCCAAAAAATATTCTGATTAATTAAACAATGTTCTGAAGAATCAAAAAAATGTTCTGAGGTATCAAACAATGTTGTGGGCAATCAAATAAGATTCTGGAGTATCAAAGAGTATTCTGGGGAATCACATAAGGTTCTGAGGAATCAAAACAATGTTTTTAGGGATCAACCAATTGTTCTGAGAAATCAAACAACCTCCTGAAGAATCAAACAATGTTCTGGGGAATCAAACAATGTTTTGAGGAATAAAACCGCCACCCAAAAGCAATGCAACCAGTTATCCTGACCGCAATGCGACTACGAAAACCAGCAAAAAAGTGACCATGACAGTTGGACAAAGTTTGACCGATACGAAGGAGTCACTTCCTTGGATTAACCTTCCGCAAAAGTTTCACTGAACAGATGCGATTGATTGATGAAACGCTGAAACGGGTAGATGCGAGTCCCGAGAGTCTCATCGACAAAGATCGAAGGATTATGCGAAAAAAAATCGAGAGCCAGGTTTCTCTCGTATCATCGGCTCAGAGTTCACAGTGATAGGAATAATATATGGTCGCCATTGCGAAGCTTGAGTGTCTCTCGGTGATAGCCTATGCCTGAATTCATTCGAATCCAACGACCAAATGTATTTACGCGGAGTGGGCGAAACGCGGAGGGACTTGAGAGAGTCTGTCGGTCGTAGGTTCGAAGGTTGGAGGTGTCGGACGGCCGCCGTAGGGGGGCCACCGGTCTCGTACGTGGTGCTACATCATTCGCGGAGACAGCGCGTATCCACTTGTTAGCGAGATGCTCTTGCTCAGCGCTTATGTGCGTCTCGTGTGCAATACAGCCACTGCAAAAGCTCACATACAAATAAACGCTTCCTCTGATGCCCTCCCTCCCGTCTCTCTCGCGCCTATTGCACGGTGATAAATGAACTCCAACTCTCGAAATACGATAGCATTCCTACCACGGGCGGGTATGCTTATATATATATATATATATATATATATATATATATATATATATATATATATATATATATATATATTCCATGATTAATGAACTACGTACTTTTTTTCTTCCCCCTGCGTTTATATGCCACTCGGGCCTGTGTAAACTATGGTACGTGATGTGCCATCTTGGGTTTAGGGTCAACCGCATGGGTGCATTTATCGACGTACATGTTTTCCCCTTTTTATCAAACGGTTAAGGAACCACATGATCAAACCTACTGGTCTGGATTCTGCTCTATGATTTTGAAAAAATAAATATTTTCTTACGCGTCCTTAAAGTTTTGACCTTTTGATTAACATGCAAACAGTAAAAATATGTCGCTGAATGCTTGAACCCAAGCATTGAAATCTCCATCTTTCTGACGCTGATCCTGAATCTCAGATTATTCTCCAGTTTTTGAAATACTAAAGATCGGTAATTGAAACGTTGTTGACTTGGTTAAGGTAATTCTGATGAAGTATTCAGTTTAAATGCTCCCATTAAGGTCTGATCAATAAAATATGTCCCCGTGCGCGAATTTGATTAAGGCCCCGACTAGGCCCCGATCGGTTTTCCCTAACTTACTTCGGGCCCTTGACTGGAAGCCCCAATAGGGCCCCTGAATGGACGGTCACGCTTTTTCGACAAGGGCCTTAGAAGGTTGCCAAATGAGGGCCTTCACAACCGCCTCACGTCTGCCATGTCTCCAAGAGAATTTTTACAAAAAATAGTATAAAGCAGAGGATTTCTATGTAGAAATCTTGCGGGTATGACTTCCCTCGAGGCATGACTTCCTGAGAGGCCTGACTGCGGTATCGAATACAACCCATGCTCCCACTTCGGCTATATAAGCATACTATTAGCATATTCCGTATGTGAGAGAGCGCACACCGTATGCGCCATCTCATGGCGAGTCTCGGAACTAACTCCCCGTGAAGCCCGATTAGGCCCTCAAAGGGTTGAGTGCCATGTTTAAAATAATTAGGGCTCCGATACTTTCGCCCTATTTGGGCCCGATTTGGTTCTGTTGTAATTATACCGACTTCTTTAAATATGGGTTGCCTTATCGAAACCCGACAAGGTCCTCAACGGGTTGCCTTAGGTCAGCCATATTGTAAGTAAGCCTGACAACCTTGGCATTGCCCTGTCACGGCCCAACCTGGCGATGTTACGGCAAATCATGACAGGGCATCCAGATTTGAGCCCGAGAAGGTCCTCAACGGGTTGCCTTAGATCAGCTATACTGTAAGTAAGCCTGGCAACCTTGGCATTGCCCTGTCACGGCCCAACCTGGCGATGTTATGGCAATTCATGACAGGGCATCCCCGTTTAAGCCCGACAAGGTCCTCAACGGGTTGCCTTAGGCCAGCCACATTGTAAGTAAGCCTGGAAACCTAGGCATGGCCATGTCACTGCCCGACCTGGCGATGTTATGGCAATTCATGACACGGCATCCAGATTTAAGCTCGACAAGGTCCTCAACGGGTTGCCTTAAGTCAGCCATATTGTAAGTAAGCCTGGAAACCTTGGCACGGCCATGTCGAGGCCCAACCTGGCAGTTTTATGGCAATTCATGACAGGGCATCCACGTTTAAGCCCGACAAGGTCCTCAACGGGTTGCCTTAGGTCAGCCATATTGTAAATGGGCCTGGCAACCTTAGCATTGCCCTGTCGGGGCCCAACCTGGCGGTGTAAGGGCAATTGCTGACAGGACATCGACGTTCAAGCCCGACAAGGTCCCGACTTGAGTCAGGGCTTCCCTAGAATTTTCACGTACTGGTCGTAGCATCCTTTCCTACGCAGATTGTTCAGCATTGAAATCTCCATCTGTTCGACACCACTTCCTGATCCCAGATTACTTTTCAGTTTCCCGAATACGTATAATTGGCATTAGGACTTTGTTGGCAGTACTTGCAATTAGTAATGATCCTTCCAATTACAGATCAATCAATAAAATACATCAAAATACACGACGTCATAAGAGATTTGCCGAGTGAACGCAATTTTTCATAGACATTCTCGCCCAACCTTATCAGGATAATTAACGCACTGCGAAAAGTTTCCCGCGAATGCTCTCGTTGGTTCACAGTCGCAGGAATATATCCTCGGCCCTCGTGTACGCGTATACATTGGCCGAGGAGGTCTTCTCAGAGCGAGAAAGCGTAACGATAAATCAATAGGTGAGAGAGGCCCTCACTATGCCCCGATGCCCATAATAAATTCATGAATTGTAAAACTTCGCTGCTCTCTCGTGAGCTCGGACGAACCGTGGCGTATTGGATTTATTGGTCGACCTGACCCCGGCCAGGACGATGTGCGCGCGCACGCACGCATTTCGCGTTCGAGTTTCAACGTGAGGCGGAAGGGAAGGAAGGGGTTGAAGGGAGACGAGTGGGTGGCTCGCTGCATCGGGCAAGTGGTTTGTATTTTGACTGTGGAAATGTAGTATGCAAAAAAAAAAATGGGCTACGCTCGGAGCAAAAGAATCGTATCGCCAGAGACAAAGACAGAAAGGAGAGAGGAAGTCGAAGAGAGGGCGCGGAGGGATGTTCGTTTCTGTTACGATCGAGCGCTGAATCCCAACGAGATGGAGCCTCCGGGTGATGTATTAACGAGTTAACGACTCGCTATCGATCACCCCTCTATCACCAAATATAATTTTCAATTATGATCCATAAATCCGCGTCACGAGAACGAACCGAAAGTATAAATAAACTCTTGTGCGCGCGCACAAAACTGACATTTTGAACATACAGGGTGTCACAAAAGTCACGGGACGACTGAATTATAGGAATTCGCAGTGGTGATCTTGATTTTGACCTTGAAGATGACCTTCAAAGTTATTTCAAGGTCAACCTTTCAAACGGAAACCCCCTTTTTTCGACATCCGCATCGATAGAGCGCCCAATTTTACGTTCAAATTCTGTGCTAAGGTCATAGGTACATGTTAACCTTGAAGGTCACTCAAAGGTCACTTGAAGACCAATTAAACTTAAACATTTTCTTAACGAGCGAAGTTATGAATTCTAACAAGGCGCATTTAGTAGTGACCATGATCATAACCTTGACGATGACCTTCAAGGTTATTTCAAGGTCAACCTTTTTTTTTAAACGAAAATCCTCTTTTTGATATCGGCAATCGATGAAACGCCAAATTTTACGTTCAAATATGTACTCAGCTCATAGATACATTTTGACCGTGGAGGTCTCTTGAAGGTCACTTGAAGGGCAATTAAACTTGAACACTTTCGTAACAAGCAAAGTCATGAATATTAACAAGGCACATTTAGTACTGACATGATCATAACCTTGACGATAACCTTCAAGGTTATTTCAAGGTCAACCTTTTTTTTAAACGGAAATTCTCTTTTTGATATCGGGAATCGATGGAACGCCAAATTTTACGTTGAAATATGTACTCAGCTCATAGATACATTTTGACCTTGAAGGTCTTTTGAAGGTCACTTGAAGGGCAATTAAACTTGAACACTTTCGCAACGAGCAAAGTTATGAATATTAACGAGGCGCACTTAGCAGTGACCTTGATCATGACCTTGACGATTACCTTCAAAGTCATTTCAAGGTCAACTTTTTAAAAATTCAGAAAAGATCGGATAATCTTTGTAGAATGTTTTCCCACTCGAACTAAATTTGATAATTTGCGGGTTGGATCGATCGTACAAAAAGCATCCTAACTCTCATTGTCAATGGTCAAAGTTTATTTGTCCTTGGGTAAAAAGAAAAGTATTCTCGGTTGCCGTTGGTATTTGACAAATTAGCCATAAAATCGTGCGTTTAACTCCGAGCGTTCTCGTCGTCGCTGGCGCTTGCGAGCGGCTAAACGACGTTTTAGTGATAATTTAAATGCGGTAAATCAGAAACGGATTTACCGGGTCAGCGTGAAATTGATAAATTAGCCACGCGCGGGTAGATTTGTAGCGCGGATTTATATTTTATTCGTTTATAACGCGCGCAACGTGGTGTCCGAATTGGCGCATAGTGGGCGTCTCTCTTCATTTTTTTTTACCCTCCTCGCGGGGTTATAAATTCACCGCTGACAAGTGAAAACCACCCCGAGTCGAGCCCACTAGAAATGATTTACTTTCGATTTACTTTGCTCACAAAGCTCGTCAATTTTACACCATGATATCCTATAAATTTTCGTGGAAGGCAAATGGATGAATTAATTTTGGATACGAAAATTCATAACTGATTATTCTTAAGGGAAATAGGGGAGTGTGGGGCAAAGTGGGCATTTGAGGAATTTAAGGATTTTCATCGGCAAGCACACGGTCTTTTAACTACTTTCGTGTCTCAAAATTGATTCCCGATCTTAATATCCCTGATTTTGGAAAAAAAAAAATTGGGGGCAAAATGGACACGCCTTCTCAGATGCAGAAAAATCTATACTCGGTGATTCTCGAAAGTAGAGACACTGTAATCGACTATGCCCGAATAAAATATTAACTTAACAATATAAGCAAAGAAATAAAGCCAATAAAACCGATCCTCGAATGAAATTTAAAAAAAAACGAGGTAATTCTTCAGACGCACTCTGCTCTAATTTTTGCCATGTGGAAGAAGTACCATGAATTCACTTTGCAAGTGAATAAATCATGGTATTTTCACATATTCATAGACTTTTCAGTCGTTAAATTCATTTCCCATTCTTGTTTTTTGAATTTTGTAAAAAAAAAATTTGGGGGCAAAATGGACACGCCTTTTCAGATACAGAAAATTCTATACTCGGTGATTCTCGAAAATAGAGACACTGTAATCGACTATACCCGAATAAAATATTAACTTAACAATATAAACAAAGAAATAAAGCCAATAGAATCGTTCCTCGAATGAAATCTAAAAAAAAACAAGGTAAATCTTCAGACGCACTTTGCTCTAATTTTTGCCATGTGAAAAATGTATCACGAATTCACTTTGCAAGTGAACAAATCATGATATTTTCACATATTCATCGACTTTTCAGTCGTGAAATTCATTTTTCATTATTGATTTTTGAATCTTGTGAAAAAAAAATTTCTAAATTTTACGATTTCCGTGTTTCGTGCTTTTTATTTTAAATATATTGTTCAACAGTGTATAAAACGTTACGGGAAAAGTGCAGATATAGTCTGAATTCGAAGTAATCATTTTATAAGCTTGACATTATTTTCAGTTTCAGCTCGTGTCCACTTTGCCCCTAGTGTCCACTTTGCCCCACATTCCCCTATATAAATAGAAATTAATTAAAAATTGAGTAAAATTGATTGTTATTGTTGTTGTTGTTGTTGTTTTTGTTGATGTTGTTGTTGTTGTTGTTGTCATCGTCGTTGTTGTTGTCGTCGAAGTCGTCGTCGTCGTCATTGTTGTTGTTGTTGTTGCTGTTGTTGTTGTTGTTGTTGTTGTTGTCGTCGTCGTCATTGTTGTTGTTGTTGTTGTTGCTGTTGTTGTTGTGGTTGTTGTCGTTGTTGTTGTTGTTGTTGATGTTGTTGTTGTTGTTGTTGTTGTTGTTGTTGTTGTTGTTGCCGTTGTTGTTGCTGCTGCTGCTGTTGTTGTTGCTGTTGTTGTTGTTGTTGTTCTCAAAAAGATATGTCCAAAAATTGACAATTTTTTCACCCTTCAAAGTGACCTTTCCCCTGAAAAGAAGATGGCGAATTTACAGGGTTGAATCCACGTCAATGTATCATCAGGAAGCTTTTTCCTCTCTCCTGAATTTTATTCACGACATACACACACACACACACACACACAGTTGGAATTGCACCTCGTGCAGCTCCAAGCTTAGACATTGAATATAAAGGTAATCGATTACCCGTAGTCCACCCACACGTCGCTACCAATCGATCTCCGGCTGAACGAGGTGCGTATAGCCACGTGCGCGCACCTGCTGCGCCTCGATTCTCCACTATTTCTCCCATAGATGCATAATTCGCAATGCACAATTCCAAGCTGCGTTTAACCCAATACGCGGCACCGTAACGCAGCTTGGCTGCTTTCACGCCCATTTTTTTTTTTTTTTTTTTTCACTCCATCTTTTCCTCGTCACAATTTATCGACGGCACCTTTATTTCTCTCGCCTCGAATCTCACATTTGCCACGCGGGATTCAAATTTTTTTCGACAATTTTTTTTTTTCAATCTCTCCACTCTCGGATCATTAAAATTCGCATAAATGTCGACCGTTAATCTTTCTAATTGACATTCGAGAGATTCAAATTGACTCTTGGTTATTCAAAGTGTCTTTTTTGGATTGGCTCGGTGACCCTCGAGTAAAATCGTAATATTAAAGTCCATTTTGATTCTAATTTTAGGATCTCTTGAACTCACGTTAGAAATAATTTTGAAAAAAATAAATAATTAATAAATACATGAATATATTTAGGGGAGCTATTAGAGTACTTTGGGGTGTTTTTTTCTTCAATACGACGAGAATGACAATTTTGAAAAAAAATTTAAACTCTCCGCGAGAAATTGTCATGGAAGTATCATCATCTTGGTTAGTATCTAGATTCGATTGTGCGTTAGTTTTTTTCAAGGATATTAACGCCAATTTTAGGGATAACTTCTTCATTTTCTAATTTTTTAAAATTTTATTTTGATTAATAATTCTGTATAGTGGCCATTTTACTCCTCCCCCCTCCCAATATTAACGCCAATTACAATAATAATTTGCTTATTTCCTAATTTTTTAAAATAATTTCTAATAGTGTCGATTTTGCCTCCAGTGCCCATTTTACCGCGCCCCCCCCCCTCCTCTCAAATATTTATGCCAATTGTAATGATAATCCTCTTTTTTCGAATTTTTTAAATAATTTATGACGATGTCCATTTTGCTTCTAGTGTCCATTTTGCCTTCAGTGTCCATTTTGCCCCCCCCCCCCCCCCCCCCCCGATCCTAAATCATTACAATGATAATTCCTTGGTTATTTAATTATTTTATTTTCAATTTTCTAGATAATTTTTTTTAGTGGTCATTTTGCCCCCTTCCCTTACATATAGTAATGGGATATAGGGGAATGTGGGGCAAAGTGGACATTTAAGGAATTTAACGATTTTCGTCGGTAAGCACGCGGTCTTTTAACTACTTTTATGTCCCAAAATTGATTCCTGAACCTAATTTCCCTGATTTTGAAGAAAAAAAAAAAATTTTGGGCAAAATGGTCACGCCTCCTCAAGTGCAGAAAAATCTATACTTGGTTATTCTCGAAAATAGAGACACTGTAATCGACTATGCCCGAATAAAATATTTACTTATCAATATAAACAAAGAAATAAAGCCAATAGAACTCCTCGAACGAAATTTAAAAAAAACGACGTGATTCTTCGGATTCACTTTGCTCCAATTTTTTCCATGTGGAAAATATACTATGAATTCACTTTGCTAGTGAACAAATCATTTTCACATATTAAATGACTTTTGAGTCGTAAAATTCATTTTCCATTATTGTTTTTCAAATTTGTAAAAATTTTTTTTTTATTTCCTTTTTATGACCTTGACATTACTTTCAGTTTCAGCTCGTGTCCACTTTGCCCCCAGTGTCCACTTTACCCCACATTCCCCTACAAGTTCTTGATGTAGGACGATTAACTTGATGAGTTAAAGTTAAGCGCATTGCGCTAAAGACGGCATATCTGAGGGAGGGAGAAAGAGAGAGAGAGAGAGAGAGAGAGAGAGAGAGAGAGAGAGAGAGAGAGAGAGAGAGAGAGAGAGGGAGAGAGAGAGAGAGAGAGAGAGAGAGAGAGCGAGCGAGAGAAAGAGAGAGGGAGGGAGAGAGAGAGTTATATACCAAATCTCCGCATGGGGTCGAACGACGCTGGGACCGCAAAGTCGACACCCATATAAACGGTACGGTGGTATTTAATTTCCCCTTTAAATGAAGCTTAAGAAAATAATAATGAGACCCGCGCGATATATTCTCGGCGTTGAGCGCGGGCGTGCAATTTCCAAAAAAAAAAAAAAGGGAATCGCCAATTTCTCCATTCGCTGGAGAATTAAAAAATAAAAATTCTCCGACATTTCCTTTTTCGGCAGTCGGTTTAACATTTTTTCCCCACAAGTGGGGCGAATAAGTACCCCATTGAATAATATTACCCTGCAATTGAAATAATTACCGTGTAATTTTTATCATCAGCAGAATCGACGAATTTTGGATTACATTTATAAAAATGTTCCCTTAAAAAGAGTTTATACTGATTTTATAGCAGTTTCCATTTATGCAAATTGTTCGTCGCAATTTGCTGGTTTTATGAAGGATTTCCCTATTTTTAAGGGGTGAAAATACATTTTTTTTTGAGGATTTTATCTTTGATGCGATTTTTATTTTTAACTTAGGGCTAACTTTTTTGTTAATCATACATTCGTGATCATCAGAGAATTTTTTGAATTAAAAAAAAAATGTTTTACCATAATAAAATAATAGAATCAAAATTTCATCCCCCAGAAGATGTTTAAGTTGTTACTTAAAAAAAGCATATTTTCTCTTTTTTTTTTAAAGATAATAAATCAATTGTTTGTTGTTTAAAATTTTAAGCATATAAAATGGGGGTGTGCGAATATTCGAATAATACGAATATTCGATTCAAATTTCGAATCAAATAGCACTATTCGTATGCTATTCGCAAACCCCTAATATAAAAGAGCAGCATTTAAACAATACTGTATAAAATTTTAATTGAAAAATTTGGAAAATTCAGCCGGTGAGAAAATTGCGTCTATCGACATAAAAAATAGTCTTTTTCTAGAAATAAGCCATTAAATCAACTACAAAAATATTCTCAACATATTGAACTAATAAATGAAAAAAAACGAATTTTTTTGAATTTTTTAATCAATTGAACCCCTTAACATCCCTTATCATAAAAACACCAAAAATAATTTACAAAAAAACTGTCAAACGAATTTGACTCACGCCCAAAATAGAAAAAAATAAGGAGAAACCACAATTTACAATTTCACAAAATTCCCCGTCACTTTGGCGCTCTCGTATCAGATTGAAATAGTGGAGAAACCTGAGAAATGTCTTCGCCGTCGGTGATCGTAATTCGTAAAATAATCTCTGGAACTTTGATAAACGGGAATGGGCAATCTCGTCCACTCTAGGGGGTCGTTGATCGTCATCGTTGTAACGTTCACCTGATCAAGTGTACCTTAATTCAGTCGATGAGGCGTTCCAAAGCGCGTTTTTCTCGGTATAAAACTTTGTCCTATTCTGTATGGATTCACAGCATCGTCTCGTATCTCGGCTCGATCTCATGGGACATATATCTTTTCCCGGTTCATTTGAAACAATAACCAGGACAATTTAATAAATTTTCAATGCCTGGAGGATCTTCCTCGGTTGCCCAACTTGCGAAGGGGTAGGAGTAATTTTAATCAGGAGTGCTGGAATGCCCGACGGGGAGTCTCTGGTGAACGGGCCCAAAAGTGGGCCCACAAAAGTGGGCCCACAACCGGAGTAAGTCCCCTCTCCGTCCCGCCGAGCGCGAGGCCTCATCCCTCTCTCGCGCCTCCGCCGACTCCGCCGTGTTTCTCCCGTTCCCTCTGTCGCTGCTCTCGAGAACCCCCTCCTGGGTTTAACTGCTCTTGGGACTTTCCGTTTCAGCTGGAACAAAATTTCGGGGTCCCACTAATTTACCGCTACCTGGTGGAATATAAAAACACACAGAGGAGCGTTGTTCTAATCTGAGTTACGACTGCTAAACCGGTGGACCATCTGCCTTACTATAAATTTCGAATGCGGAATCTCAGCCTTTGCTCTCCGTCCCCGTTTCAATTAATTCCTACCCCTTCCTTCGTCTTGCGTGAAACTCTGAAATATTCCCTTGCGTGAAAATTCTAGGGAAGCCCCGACTCAAGTCGGGACCTCGTCGGGCTTGGGCGTGGATGCCCTGTCAGGAATTGCCCTTACACCGCCAGGTTGGACCCCGACAGGACAATGCCAAGGTTTCCAGGCTTACTTACAATATGGCTGACTTAAGGCAACCCGTTGAGAACCTTGTCGGGCTTAAATCTGGATGCCCTGTCATGAATTGCCATAACATCGCCGGGTTGGGCCGTGACAGGGCAATGCCAAGGTTACCAGGCTTACTTACAACATGGCTGATCTAAGGCAACCCGTTCTGGACTTCGTCGGGCTTAAACGTGGATGCCCTGTCATGAATTGCCATAATACCGCCAGGTTGGGTCCTGACATGACCGTGCCAAGGTTTCCAGGCTTACTTACAATATGGCTGACTTAAGGCAACCCGTTGAGAACCTTGTCGGGCTTAAATCTGGATGCCCTGTCATGAATTGCCATAACATCGCCGGGTTGGGCCGCGACAGGGCAATGCCAAGGTTGCCAGGCTTACTTACGTACTTACTTACTTACGTTGAGGACCTTGTCGGGCTTCGATAAGGCAACCCATATTTAAAGAAGTCGGTATAATTACAACAGAACCAAATCGGGTCCAAATAGGGCGAAAGTATCGGAGCCCTAATTATTTTAAATATGGCACTGACGAGGCAGCCCTTGAGGGCCTAATCGGGCTTCACGGGGAATTAGTTCCGAGACTCGCCATGAGATGTCGCATACGGAATATGCTAATAGTATGCTTATATAGCCAAAGTGGGAGCACGGGTTGTATTCGATACCGCAGTCGGGCTTCTCAGGAAGTCATGCCTCGAGGGAAGTCATACCCTCAAGATTTCTACATAAAAATCCTCTGCTTTATACTATTTTTTGTAAAAATTCTCTTGGAGACATGGCAGACGTGAGGCGGTTGTGAAGGCCCTCATTTGGCAACCTTCTAAGGCCCTTGTCGAAAAAGCGTGACCGTCCATTCAGGGGCCCTATTGGGCTTGCAGTCAAGGGCCCGAAGTCAGTTAGGGAAAACCGATCGGGGCCTAGTCGGGGCCTTAATCAAATTCACGCACGGATTGTTCAGCATTTTTTGACGTATTTTCTAATCCGAACGCTTATATTCCGAATGAAGATGTCGTCTCAATAATGAAACAATTCACACGCGAGTCGATGAAGTATGGAAGCGGGAGGAAGGGAAAAATTGTTGATCGTCCGATGATGCAAGATGGTCGATGAAAGAAACTCGTTGCCTCTCTGCGCGTATTTTATATTGTCAGGATAAAGTATTCCGCGAGTCTAGCAGATGAGGCATTATCGTAATGATCGCGCGCGGCCAAGGAAGATTTCATACGGTGATTATACCGTGGCTCTACGTCTATTATCGATCGCGACGATCGACGACGACAGTCCCTCTTCTCCCCCGGCATCGCCAGGATCTCGCCATTGTGGGATGAACACCTTCCGAGACACGTACGAACAGTGAATCACTCGCTGAAGAAGAAACATCGGCGTTATCTCATTGTGCAAGACCGATGCTCTCATCGACCACTGTTCCAAGACGTTCAACAGCCGTCAACGTAGAACCAACGGTACCACGAATTTCCGGTGCAAATGTCATCGGGATGAACTGAAAAAAGGTTAGTCACAGCAACTATCCTTTGGATTGCTGTCGGAAGCTGCATGAGACACTCCAGGGCTAGGAAACGCTCATGTGAAAAATGTTGCCGGCGTTAGTGGCGCCCCAAGCGACTTAGCGGAGTTCTGGGGAACTAACTACACCGGGATATATATCTATATGCATAGCTATATAGAGCTATGCATATAACTCTCAATCTCTGGGAAAATCTGTTGATCTGCATCAAGATTTCCAGCAGTTGTTTTGAAATGAATTACTCGACCGAGCGTTGATAATCGAGTGGAGACTTGGATTCAATTAGGTTTAGTTTCTTTTCTTCAAGGAAGATGTCGCCAGTGTCTATCTTTATCGGTGGAGAAAGGGTAGCGTCGGTAAAGTAGGGAACGACCATTATAGACGTTTTGTTGCGAAGACTTTACACCATGAATACGAGAAATTATTAAGTAATTCCAAAAAATCCAATCGGGAATTACCTGAAGTGATCTGAAGGGATCTGGAGTAATCGGGAGTGATCTGAAGTTATCTGGAGTGAACTGGAGTGATCTGAAGTGATCTGGAGTGATCTGGAGTGATCTGGAGTGATCTGGAGTGATCGGAAGTGATCTGAGGTGATCTGGAGTGATCTTAACTGATCTGGAGTGATCTGAAGTGATCTGGAGTTATCTTCAGTTATCTGAAGTGATCTAGAGTGATCTTGAGTGACCTGGAGTGATCGAAGAGTGATCTGTACTGATCTGAAGTGATCCGATACCGTCGGTAAGGTATGGAACCTTTAAAGGAGATCTCTGGGAAAATCTGTTGATCTGCATCAAGATTTAGCGAAAAATCAAAGGCTGGATCTGTTCCATTTGGATTGAAGAACGAGGATTCTATCAAAACTTTGGACTGTTCGACAGAAGACACTCTGAAATTGCATAGATTCTTCTTCCATGCAACAGCAACCATTCCTTTCAGTACAACAGCGATTGATACTCAAAAATCAAAATCAAAAAGCTACCCTGAATAAAATCTCATTTGTCCAATTCAACATTGCTGATCTCTATTCAGTGTCCTCGGCATCATAATACGTCCTCAAAAAAAAAGTACGTCTGATCCTTTGATAATAACGACGAAGAGAAGAAGTCTCGGAGATTCGCTCTGCAGATTATGCTTTCTCATCTGCTCTCAGTTCCAATATGTGTGACGAGTCCACCAGGAACATCAAAGAAACCTCTCACACGCGTATCCAGAGATTCATCACACACATTCGAGGCTCTCGTGCATTCGCAGATGTAAAAAGACTGTTCTTCTACAAGAAGAGGCGGAGAAATATAATTTCTATTCATTCGCCGCCCGCCCTGTGACTGGAATAATGCAATATGTGCGGTAATAGGGAACCGACTTGTATGCCTCACGTGCCACCGGATTACTATAATTCCCGGAGGCGCGTTGGCGGCAGCACCATCGGCGCCAAGTCCCAATCCCAGTGAAAGAATTAGCGCGAAATATTCTATCCCCGTTACCAACGAAGGGGTTACGTATCGGGGGTTTTTTTTTTTTTCATTTGTATCTTTGATTCCCGCGCTTTCCTTTCTCATCCCGGCGATGCGGCAAAATCCAGAGTCCAGTCAAGCGAATATACTTAAGTACCGCGTATATTCTACCTGCATCCTCGATAACGGGCAAATGGCAGAAGAACGTGGGCCCTTGCGCATGTGTTTGTTGATCCAAAGTATTGCAAACATATATACAGGGTATCACAAAAGTCACGTGACGGAATATTTCCTCTGGTTACATGTTTTTCAAAAAGTTCAAGGTCATTGACCTTTTTGGTCATGAAATGAAAAACTGTTTTACAACTCAAAAATACAAGTTACCGTCTATAAAAAAATTGACCTTGAAATCACCTTGAAGGTCATCGTCAAGGTCATGATAGAGGTTACTACTAAACGCGCCTTGTTAAAATTAATAACTTTGCTTGTTACGAAAGAATTTTTGAAGCTTCCATTTCCCGAGATATCCTCACCTTGTTTGAGTTTGATTGACCTTGGAGTGACCTTCTCGGTCAAACGTACCCATGACCTAGGTACATATTTGAACGTAAAATTTTGCGCTCTATCGATTGCCGATGTGAAAAAGGGGGTTACCGGTTTCTAAAGAAGTTGACCTTCAAATAACCTTAAAGGTCATCGTCAAGGTCATTATTGAATTTTTCGTTAAAAGTCACACTACATCCCGTCCCGTGACTTTTGTGACACCCTGTATAAATGTAATTTAGACATATGCGCACCGAGATTCTGCATGTTCGAGCTCTGTATGCGCAGGCGCCTAATTGGCTCATCTCGTAGACAGCTGTTGGTAACCCTGGCGCATAATGATGTTGTACAGTGTGTATACGCACATGCGGATTTGCACACCATACGGCAAAGCCCAGCGAACTTCGTTTGTTTTCGCAATACCGCTACACAGACGATCATTAAACAATTTTTTATTTTCACGATCTCGTGTACGATGATGTATTTTATTCTATCATAATAGTCCGGTGAATGTGAGGGTGCCAATAGGAGTAAAGTGATATTTAAAGGGGATTATGATGGGGGGGGGGGAGGTCACAGTGATTGCTTCTTCATATCGATAATTCCAGCAGTTGTTTTGAAATGAATTACTCGACGGAGCGTTGATAATCCAGTGAAGACTTGGATTCAATTAGGTTTAGTTTCTTTTCTTCAAGGAAGATGTCGCCAGTGTCTATCTTTATCGGTGGAGAAAGGGTAGCGTCGGTAAGGTAGGGAACGACCATTATAGACGTTTTGTTGCGAAGACATTACACCATGAATACGAGGAATTATCAAGTAATTCGAAAAAATCCATTCGGGAATGATCTGAAGTGATCTGGGGTGATCTGGAGTAATTTGGAGTGATCTGGAGTGATCTGGAGTGATCTGGAGTACTGGAGTGATCAGCAGTGATCTGGAGTGATCTGAACTGATCTGGAGTGATCTGGAGTGATCTGAAGTGATCTGGAGTTATCTTCAGTTATCTGAAGTGATCTGGAGTGATCTTGAGTGATCTGGAGTGATCGCAGAGTGATCTGTACTGATCTGAAGTGATCCGCTACCGTCGGTAAGGTATGGAACTTTTAAAGGAGATTTGGAGATTTCAATTAAAGCATTAAAGAGGAATTATTGCTTTTCCGTATCAATGTTTACATGAATTTTGAAAAATGAATGAATCATTTTAAGAACCATTTTTAGGAATTTTAAAGATTGAGTACGAACTTTGAAGAATTGAACTTTAAAATTCAAAAATCTTTTACTTAACCCATGGTCCAATTTTTTAATACTCTTCCATCAGCTCTCAACAACAACAAAATATATACTCGAAATTGTGGTGATATTTTCTCCGTTGCCTTCGAAAATCTCGTCCCATCTGCATACATATTTATGGATGAGCGTATGAGTTTTTTTTTCCGTAAACGATATTTATAACATGTTTGCTTTGGAAAGAGTAAAAACCGAACGGAGGAGACGCGACGAGAGGCTCGGGCGAGTCGTAAAAACTAAGCAAACGCGCGCGTAAAGCTGACAATTTATGAAGACGCCTTTGCCCAGGCTGGGTTAAGCGTATGTGATTTCACGAGAATTAGAAATCGACCTCTATTTTCACGCTTCAAGAGAATGTGGGCTATGAGTTTGTGATCAGAATCGAGAATACCGAATTTTCATTTATTTATTATTGTTATTAAGGCGGTGTTTTTGGTCTAGAGACATACATTTTGAGCGTTTTGTCGAGCTCTTCTTCAAAACTCTTCAGAAATTTTGATTCTAATGGTTTTTTTCATTGGTTATTATTGATCTCTGATTGAAGGGAAGGTCAGAACTTATGAATTATTCGTGGAGTTTATTTTTATTTTCGTTTTGATCTCGATCCGGCGATAAATCGATCGATCGTCTCGTCGACTTTTGAGTCGGCGAAGATCAACGAAAAAAAAAAGCGAAAACAATCGTAAATTAGAGGAAGGACCATAATATATAATCGCGAAAGATCATTGCCTGCGGGTGACTCAAATTGGCCCTCGACAGATCGCGTTCACCTGGAATCGCAAGAGCTTCTCGGGTTATTGATCCAGCTCTTTGTCGTTGTTTTTCGTTAGAAAAATTAGGGACAAAGAACTGAAAGGATCCACGTGGCTTCCGGGATGCCCGTCGGCAGCGGAAAAAATCGGATGATATTTTTAATTTCCTCAGATCCGCCCGGCAATGGCCTTGTTTAAGATTTATCGATATTTAATTGTAAGGCCATTCAAATCGCTCGTTTCTCGTTGGAAAACGAAAAAAACATCTCAAAACGCCGCCTTTATGCGGTACCTACCGGGAATTTGAACCGGAACTGCTATGTATATAGGGTGTCCCAGGGGTGAAGGTCAATACCGTAAGGGTAGATTCGTGACGTAATATCGAATGGAAAAGTCCTTTGCCATTTTTTGGTATTTTGAAGCCCTGAATTGTTATTCATTTTTTTAATCAGCCAATGAGATTTACCTTGCGCATACCGACGAGCGCGAGGGTAGGCATGGTGGGATCACGGCTCATCTCAATGGGCGCATCTCATTGGCTGATTAAAAAAATTAATAACAATTCAGGGGTTGAAAATATCAAAAAATGGCAAAGGACTTTTCTACTCGATATTACGTCACGACTCTACTCTCGCGGTATTGACCTTCACCCCTGGAACACCCTGTATATGTGTAATATCGTAAAATCAAATGGGTTAGAACAAAAACAGGTCCAACGGTCGTGGAATAATTTGGGTGCTCGATCGAAGAGATTCTGGGTCAGTTCGAGGAACGCGAAAAGAAATGGCAATAGTTTGAACATTCCCGCTTGTTTTCTAAGATAATCTTAATAACCTCAATTTTGAGGAAAAATATGAAATATTGAAGGAAAGTTATTCTCAAAATTACATAATTCTTTGTTTTTCCTTTTTTTAAAACTGTATCGGAGATCCAATTTTTTTTTTTGCGAAAATTGTAATATGTTTTCTTGGAGTATCGGTAAATGTGTCAAAAAAATTTAGAAAGAAAACTGAATTGGGTTGAATGTTACTTCATGATAAAAATCTCCCCTGATTAATTGAACAAGAATATAAATAAATTATCCAGACAAGAAAAAGACCTTCTAAATTTGTAATCAATCAAATAAAAATATTAATAATTATGTATTATCCAGAAGCTAAAAAATGGCTCCCAAAATTTTTAATTTATTCATTTTCCTTTCGCAGATTGATTTTGTTTAAACAATATCAACGAAATAAATTTGTCAATGCATGTCAAAATTTAAATATGTATATTTTTAAGCTCAATCAAAATCTTCAAAAAAATTTAGAAAGAAAATTCATACCTTTTAAAGGTGATTTGATCCTAAAAATTAACCCTATAATATCCCCTTTAATTTATAATTAATTAAACAAAATTATAAATAGTTACAGATTATTTAGAACAAAAAAATGGCCCCCTAATTTTGTAATTGATAAAACAAAAATGTATAAGAAAAGAGATTTCTCAGAAAGGAGAAAACGGTCCCCTAAATTTGTAATTAAACAAAAATATGAATAATTATAGATTACCCAAAAAGAAAAAATGGCCCGCTAAGTTTATAATTAATAAAATAAAAATGTAAACAAAAAGAGATTTCTCAGAAGAAGGAAAAAAAATGATTGCCAAAATTTGTAATTAAACAAAAATATAAATAATTATCGATTATCCAAAAAGAAAAAAACAAGCCCCCAAGTTTGTAATTAATAAAACAAAAATGTAAACACAAAGAGATTTTTCAGAAAGAAAAAAATGGTCCCCTAAATTTGTAGTCAGACAAAAATATAAATAATTATCGATTATCCAGAAAGACAAAATGGCCCCCTGTAATTAATTAACCAATATTATAAATAACTGTAGATAACCTAGACAAGAAAAAACGGTCTCTAAATTTTTAATTAATTAACAAAAGTATAGATAGTTGTTCATTGCTCAGAAAAATAAAAATGGCGGTAATCTCAACGTCTTAAGGCGCGTTACGTCAAGCAAGGACCTTCTTCGGGTCGCTTCTTCTCCGCGTTTGCGGTGACATTTTCCTGCGTCGATATATCGGCGATAATTGCGCATCGTCGAGAGCCCACATCGAGCCGGGGTTAAGAGATTCTTCGTCCGATAGAGTGAAGTACTCGACGCGCGCGCGCCTCGATACAATCTGATTTATATCGAACACGAAGGCGGACTACAAGTGCTATTGCGGGTGGAAGCGAGAAACACGAGAAATAGAAAAGGACACAAAAAACCTATATCTGAACTGTGGTTTTTTTTTCATTTTTATTTTTTTATTCTCAAATCTTCATCGGTCTTTTTTCTCGTCTCAAGGAGCAAGAGAACCGAGCGACCTCTCTAATACGGGTCGATCGCGAGATCGCAAGTCTTTTTAATCGATATTTTATTCAAATCCCGAGTGTGTAGCAAATCCCCATGCTGTGCCGTTCTGTGAACATTACAACATCTTGCTACACTCAATTTTCTTTTTTTCAATAAATTTCCATTTTTTAACGATTTTTCAAAAATTTTTATTACTTCTTTATTCCGCCATTTTTCGATGTCTGTTATTAACGAAAATTTTGCAACGAGAAAGTCAAAGTAGAAAAAAAAATGCGGAGAAAGATTGAACGATAACGTTGAAAAATTATTATAAATGGCCTAACAAAATTGTATTAAAGATTTTTGGACTACTCCATTTTTTACCTCCTTGACGTATTAATTTTCTATGTTTATTGTTAACTTTAATTTGAATTAATTCAAATTGTTTTTTTCAATTTTTATTATTTTTTTTTATTGTTTCAATTTTTAATGTTTATTATTGCTGAATTTATTACTTTAATTTATTAACAAATTTTTTGCAACGAGAAAATCAACATGGAGCAAATTTTTATGTAGAGATCGATTTAAAAACAACCTTGAAAAATTTATTAAAATGTATGAAAATTAAAGTTTTCGTAAATGGCCCCACAATTTCCAAAATTGTACTGAAGTTTTTTGGACTCTTACTCCATTTTCATTATTCAACAAATTTCGTTATTTTAATTCATTTTTATCTTTCGCCTCTTTAACGTACACTGAAAAAAAAATGTGTGAATGAACAAAATCTGCAGTCAAATACGTTCAACTGGATATTTATTTGGTCTAACTGAATAATTACTTTTTTGAACAATTCTGCGCTTCGGTTGACTAAAATATTATTCATGCAAAAAAATGTTGAATTGTGCTAACTAAATTATGTAGTTGAACGTATTTGACTGCGGATTTCGTTCGTTCACACATTTTTTTTCAGTGTATTAATTTTCTATGTTTATTATTAACTTTACATATCTCCTCCATAATTACAATTAAGAAGACACGTTTTGTAGAATAATAGTAATAATAATAATAATAATAATAATAATAATAATAATAATAATAATAATAATAATAATAATAATAATAATAATAATAATAATAATAATAATAATAATAATAATAATAATAATAATAATAATAATAATAATAATAATAATAATAATAATAATAATAATAATAATAATAATAATAATAATAATGTATAGAAACGAAGCCTCCTCGTGTAGAATAATTTTCTGCAGTACACTGTAAAAAATATTATTAAATTTAATACACAAAAGTATATTAAATTTCAAAAACAAGTATATGAAATCGAAATTAATATACAAGGTATCGGAAAATTAATAATTTCATCTTAAATTTAATATTTGGATATTAAAATTAAAAGATGAACGTTGAAAATTCAAATCCCGTATATTAAAATGGTTTCTATATGCTTTTTCGCATTTTTAAGATACGTTATTGGAAATTAATACACTTATTTTCCAAAATTACAATCAATGTCAGCGGCCGTGCTATAGTTGACGCATCCACCGCTATGCGTCGCATGCGCTCGGACCTCTGTGCCCAAGCGAAATAGGCGTATGACGGTGTTATATACCGGACGGTCAGCGTGCCCAATGTACTTACCTGGCGCAGAGGTTATACCGTGATGATTAAGGCGGTTCCTCCCGGGCGAAGCTCTTCCATTGCACTTTTCGGTCGAGCTGACCCTTGCGTGTATCCCTAATGTGGATATCTCGGGCGTACAATTTTCGTTGCACTGTAAGAAATTTTTGTATTAAATTTAATAAAAAAAATATGAAGTTTTTATGCATATACAGGATACTAAATTTCATATACAATGTGTACAGTAATATTCCAATATAAGTATATGAAAAATCAAATAACTTCTTTTAATTTTAATTTACAAAAGAATATTAATTTTCATATCTTTTTTCATGATTCTGCTTTAGAAATCATACTGTGTATTGGAATTTTAATATACGAACGTATATTAAAATTAAAAGAAGTTATTTGATTTTTCATATACTTATATTGGAATTTTAATATACGAACGTGTATTAAAATTAATATATTGTATATGCATAAAAACTTCATATTTTTTTTATTAAATGTATTACAAAATTTTTTTACAGTGTAGAAAATCTCAGATGTGTAGAATGTGTAGAAAGTGTCCAGTGTAGAATAATAACCTCAACTAATCCTGATGGTCGTTTCCTGATGCCACGAGATCTTTCTCGTCGCATATATCTTCAATGAATGAGAATAAATTACGACATTACATCCTCGTGCTTCAAGGAGGTGCTTGGATTGGAGAAAAGAAGAGAAAAAGAGTGAGAGAGCAAGATGGGGGATTCTCTTGCACCTGAAGATCAACAGGGCGTATCTATGAGACCGCTTGGATAGTAAAGAGCGCGCCAAAACCTCGAGAGATCCCGCTTGATCGAGCATCGAAGTCTCCGACGTAAACAAGCCAAGCGCCATCTTCTCAAGGACGAAGGGCGCCCCAAAAAACGTTAAAATGGGTGGCAAATCATTCCCCATACGGAAATTTATATATTTAAAATATACGCGAAATTGCGTACGAAATATATTCAAAATATGATTACCGTATATAAATGAATGTATTTAAAATATATTTTTTATAGATGTGTAATATATTTATTTGAATAGATTTTGCCGCTTTTCGCATATGTACGTATATTTTAAATGTATTTAAAATATATTTTAGATATATGTAATATATATTTAAAATATATTTTAGATATGTGTAAAATGTACGACACATACATACAATATATATTTTATATATATGATGCATACATCTGAAATATAGATTAAATATATGTTGCATGTATTCCAAATATAGTCGAAAAATGGGAAATACATCCCGAATATGGGTTGAATATGCGATACCCGTGTAGAAATTTCCAAAAAATCGGAAATTCCCTAGGAGAATCAAATACAAAAGTACGAGTTCATGGGAAGCCGGCAAGAACTCCTTATATGGCTTCATTTACGCCGGACTTCTGTTAATATTCCGTTCTCGCGCCCGCCTTTATAAGCATACTCGTCGCATCCTCCGTATGGGGGTTCAGCGGATGCCGCACTGCGACATCTCGCGGCGAGTCTGGAAACTATCGCGACGCTGCCTATATGTTACGAACATGTGGCAGGGGCCCGATCGCTTGTTCTCGCGGGATAAACATTATAATGTAAATAATAAAGAAAAGTGTGAATACAATAAACTTAAATAATTAAATAAATATTGCGTTAGTTAGTTAGTTTTGTTACCATATATGTTGCAAATATATCAGCATATATTAAGAATGTATATATATGAGAGATATATGTAAATCACACCTATCTCTCATATATGTTGCATATATGTGTGGATTAAAAATATATGTACATATATTCGAAATATATCCACATATATTTTGCGTATATTAAAAATATATAAATCTCCGTGGGGGTCTCGAAGCCGGGAGAATTGGGTATTCGATGGGGGGGGGGAAATCATCCTTCGGGAAAGAGGAAACGATGGAGGCTCGTTTCTAGGGCGGAGTGTACTCTTCCGACTGGATAGACCGGTCATAGGGCGTGAGAAGGTACGACACTGGTGACGTCATCCGCGGCGCAGCAACGTGCCTCGCTAATAATTGCAGCCTCGTGGCAAAGTGACGTGTCATTAAATGCCGTGATCATAGAATTTTGTGTCGTTCGTATATACGAAATGGTCATTAAATCATTATGTTTATCCGTCAACCCGGCGTGCCTGGTCCCCGGCAGCCTCTTGACCCCGGCCATCGTAGACCTCTCCTCATCGGTGCGCTGAGGCTCACTCTTTACATTTTGATGCGATCCCGCAATATCCATTGATACACACTGGGGTGTCAAAAATTAAATAAATGAAAAAAAATTATGTACACTGAGAGCAGGGCTGCAAAATTTTTAATGAAAAAGTAATGCATTAACCATTACTTTTTTAATAGATAATGACAATTATTTCCATTAACCATTGAATTTTAATGGTTAATGGAAAATATTTCCATTAACCATTAAATTTTAATGGTTAATGGAAATTATTTTCAATAACCATTAAATTTTAATGGTTAATGGAAAATATTTTCATTAACCATTAAATTTTTATTTATTTATTTATTCTTTTATTTGTTTTCTTTTATTCTTGAAAGTGCCAAAAAGTAAATAAATAAATAAATAAGTAAATGAATAAATAAATTAATAAATAAATGAATACATGAATAAATAAATTACTTAATTAATTAATTAATTAATTAATAAGAACTTGCTTGAAAAAAAAAAAAATTGTTTTTTTTTTTTTTTAAATCAAGTTCTTATTTATTTATCAGGGTTGCAAAATTTTTAATGAAAAAGTAATGCATTAACCATTACTTTTTTAATGGCTAATGAAAATAATTTCCATTAACCATTAAAATTATTTCCATTAACCATTAACCATTAAATTTTTATTCATTCATTTATTTAATTTCTTTTATTCTTCAAAGTGCCAAAAAAAAAATAAAAAAAAAATGAATAAGTAAATAAATAAATGAGCAAAGAAATAAAGAAATAAATCAAAACTTACTTAAAAAAAAAAAAAAATTGTTTTAAGTAAGTTTTTATTTATTTCTTTACTTCTTTATTTCTTTGCTTATTTATTTATTTATTTATTTATTTATTTTTTTGGCACTTTGAAGAATAAAAGAAAATCAATAAATAAATGAATAAAAATTTAATGGTTAATGGAAATATTTTCCATTAATCATTAAATTTTAATGGTTAATGAAAATTGTTTCCATTAATCATTAAAATTTAATGGTTGATGGAAATATTTTCCATTAACCATTAAAATGCAATGGTTAATGAAAATAATTTCCATTAAATGTTAATGGTTAATGAAAATACAAATGCATTACAAAAAGTAATGCATTACTTGCAACTCTGGAACTGAGAAAAAAGTTCAGTTGAAACAACTAAATCCATTTGGTTGAAAAAAATTTAGTTGATTCGATATTAATTTGTTTGAAATAATGAAACTATAATTAATTCAACAAATGGATTTGGTTAACCATAAGATACGAGGTGAACGAAATTTTCAACTTTAACGAAGGTTTGTTTTAAATTGAAAAAAAAAATTAAATTTTATCTAGTGAAAAAAAAATTAGGCACACCTTAATATATAAACTTACCTCTCGATGCATTATATCGGGCCTCCATATGTGTAAGAGGCCCGTTGTTCGGCGTCACCTTGCGCCTCAGCGATCGCCGAGTTGGCTTCGTCACCCTTTCCTTCCCTTCGATCATTCTTATCTGATCGATGAGATTTTTCGTCGACTGTTTATCAGTCATTATTATTCATTTTCAATATACCAGAGGTCAGGTTCTTCGGTTTGCTAATAGAACGTGTTTCGAGCGAAAGAAACTCGGAAGAAACCAGAAATAGCGAGGAGGCAACAGAAACGTTGATGGACGTTTTTTAAAAATTATTTATATTTTATCCAGACTTCCGGCATACTGGATGCCTAAAATACAATAATTAATATTTTTTTCCCACGATTTGTCCAGAATGACGTTTTTTCGACGTTACTTTTTAAACACGAGACAAAACTTCATTACCGACAGTCGGTAATCATAGATCATTGATAAAATGAATATTTTGCTTTAATAATAATCAAATAAAAATAGAAATTATTTTATAAATTAAAAACGTAAAAATTGAGGATAGTTCTAAAGGATCTATTCATGAACATCAGTTTTTAATTATTTCCTCGATCTAAAATCGACATAATTCATCCCGAACCTAATTTCAAACGTTTTCTTGACGACCTTCAACCCAAACCCTCAACCCTAACCCCACTCCAGCGATTCCTCCACCAAGTAGGATGCGTTGACTCGGATCTAGCGATCGATATCGATCGATTTGCGAAACGCGTTGCTCACGCATACAGAAGGATTAACAAGCCTCACGGGCCCAGCCACGCCTGAATAGCGCAATCCCTCGATCGGTTAATTTTTCCTTATTATACTTTCTCGATCCAACACCGGATCCAGACGACGCCTCGAAGATCCTTTGGCACCGGGCGCACGATATCACGCGGGGCTCTCTCTTTCTCGACCGAGAGACAAATAAAAAAAAAAAAAAAAAAACGAGGTAAAAAAGTCCGCATAGGCACGTATCGTGTGCGCCCCCGTGCGGGATTTTCTCTCTGACGATTGTTATCTCTCGACGATATATTAAGGGCCATTACCACCAGTATTTAGAAGCCAATGATCGTCGTGTGTGCCATGCAAACACCTTGGCATCCATCGGCAACAGCCGCGCGGGATTGCCGGAGAGTTCAAGCTCGCAAAAAAGGGCTTATCGAGATCGGACGTGTGAGGGGGCGAGGTCCACGTTGCCACTGGCCATACGGCGCGACCTTAAGAATCTTTGTGAAGATAACATTGGTCGTGGCTTCACTAAGCATCAGCGAAATAAAATCAAGACTATAACTAACTTAGAAATTATGCAAATGATAAATTTAATTATTAATTAACATGAGCAATTATCGAGTAATTGGAACAAATCTAATCTGGAGTGGTCCGGAGTGATCTGGAGTGATCTAGGAGCGATCTGGAGTTATCTAGGAGTGATCTGGAATGATCTGGAGTGATCTGGATTGATCAAGGAGTGATCTGGTGTGATCTGTAGCGATTTAGAAGTGATCTGGAGTGATCTGTAGCGATCTGGAAGTGATCTGGAGTGATCTAGAGTTATCTAAGAGTGATCTCTAGTGATCTGAAGCAAACTGAGTGAGCTGGAGGGATATAGTTATCTAGGAGTGATTTCATCTTATTTCTAGAATTGCCGATGTGGAGAAAATCCTAAACGGTTTCGTGAACGATGGAAAAAGACTCGATGGAAGCACGGACGGATTTCTTTGGCTAGAAACGAAGAAGGGACATTGCGAGGGAAAGGAGAAATAAAAAGGAGGATCGAGAGCGTTAACCCCCGTCGAACGATCGAATCTAAAACTCGTGTGCCAGCGCGCCCTCTGCTGGGATCGCACTAAAGCTCACGGCGAACGATGGTAAATACACGAGGGAGCGGTGTTCGATATATATTTGATAAGGTTGGTACAAGGGCCAGTCGAGCGCTGACAAATCGTTGGGAGATCGGCCGAACGATATTGCACACCGGAGAGAGAAGTCTCCGCGACTCTCACCGATTTCTCGCAGTCCCACACGGAATCCACGACGAATAAACGCAAAAGAAACGAACCTTTTCTTTGTGTTTTGTATATCTTCTCCCGGAGGTTTCGCGTTATTTAGGTACATTATAGAGCTGCGTGACTCTCATTCGAATATCGATTTGGTCAAGTGCCGCGGAAAATAGATAATTTATCGAACGGAGAGGCGTATGTGACGCGGAGAACATCGATTGGATAACGGTCTACGAGGTAAGCCTCACCGAGGGTCAATGAGGTCACTTATGGCCATAATGGTACCTGGAATCGTACCTTTTTAGAAATATCGTCGGGGAGGCGAAAGGCAAAGGTCCATTTCCCTTATGATTGAGTCAGATTGCAGAAACTGGCTTTTTGAAAAAGCTTTTACAAAAAAAAACAAGGGTTTTCAGTCCTCTTTGTGGTTCTCAGCCTCTTCGGCGACATCTT
>CAMPGC010000208.1:0-12951 GCA_946863875.1 Alloplasta piceator
CATTATGGATTGAAAGAAATTGTTTTTCGAAAAATTTTCCTGTCAACAAGATATTTTGTCATCTCAACCAATCAGATCTCTTATCTCATCTACAAGGGGTTTTCGATAATTAACCTACATCTACAAGGATTTTCCGATAGTGTATACATAAAATGTATTCGAAGAATTCGTGAACCCATTTTGAAGGATTTTTTTAAGGATTTAAATCGACAATACCTTTTTTTTAAATTCTGGGGTCATTTTTGTAAAATTTAACGGAAATAAGAAAATATATACTATGAAAATATATATATACTTACATACTGCAGGGCCGAGATATCGTTGTCATCGGATCGCGAAAAATCCAGTCCAGGTACATGAAACAAGTGTTTAGAAATTATTAGATACGATTCGTTGCATGCGATATCACAATGATCTGACACGATAACAATAATTATAATCTTAATATCGATAATAATGATTCTTGACAAAATACACGCGCAGCTGGGATACAAACAAGATGTATTATAAAACAGAAACGCAGTAATATATAATAATACATGTTTCTGTCTTTCTCTTTGCGTTTCTTTATGGTTGGTAGAGCACGTACACACGAGTCGTGAAAAACGATCCGTCATGATCAAGGCCCGGACCTGTGATTTAATTGTCACCCACGTCCGTTCGATACAAAAGCCAGATATAAACGCGTGTAATAACAATCGTGGTCTACGGAAATATGTGACGTCAGATAAATATGGGCTATTCCACGGAGAAACTTAAAAAGTCTTTGCAGCTCTCCACCCTCAGAATTTTTTTTTATCGCCACTTTATGAAGTGTAGTTGAAATTATTCGTTAATTCTTCTTGCGATATTAACTTCGGTGACAAATCGGGTTTTTACCATTTTTGCCATGAAATCAGGTAAAAAAAAATCTCAAGCTTTTAAAGTCGTAATTTTGCTCGAATTGCATGAAGCTCGTAAAAATTGCTCTCCTTTAAACTCAATTATGTTTGTTTCTAATATATTTTTTTATGGAACATATTTTTGCATGTCCATAGAATCGCAATGCTGACCAAAAATGTGGTTGAACGTTTTCCAATGGAAAAAAATGTATCTAAGGTAAATGTCTCAATTATTGAACAGCTAAGGATCTGGGGATTGAATTCGGTGAGAAAAAAATATAAAATCAAGAAAAAAACCATCGCTTTCATGTTCAAATGATACTTTGATATTTTTACTTTCGAAAAATCACCCTTTAAATTATTTTTAAATAATTTTGAATGAAAAAAAAGAATAACAATGTGAAGCATGCAAATGTCCCAATTATCGAACATTGTAAGTGCCTATGTCTCTAATATTGAACGGGCATGTCCCAGTTATCGAGCACTTTCGAGAATTTTTTTTCCGTTCTGAAAATATTATTTTGCGTACAATATTAAGAAATAAAAGCAAAATCAAACACTCAAATAATCTTTTATTAATCATGTAAAAATACAAAAATATATATTTAGTCTCTTTTGACAAGTTTTTGGTTCATTTGCATTTGGTTTATTTTTGCGTTTCAACTCGAACTTTACTTTATTTTTCTTTTCAGCTTCCTCGTTTTTATGTTCTGTTTTTGTTTGATTTTGTCGCAGCTTTCTTGTTTTTCGACTGAAATATCGGAGAGCAAAAAATATTGAACATTACATTCGTATTTTTAGGTTACATTTAGGTTATATTCTCTTTTTTTACTTTCCTTCTTATGTTTATTGCACGAAAATACAAATAAAAAATATATTTGACGATCTTAGAGTTATTATTAAAAGAATAAAGGTAAGTTTATTCAGGAACTTACAGTTTTTGTTTGAATAAATCCGATTCACACGATCTGTCACACGTTAACTGTCTCGATGTTTTGATGGGTTTAATGACGCCATCTTGGAGAATTCGAGTGTTCAATAATTGGGACACACTGCATTTTCTATGTCCCAATGATCGAACACCGTAGTTTTTAACAAATAATTAATTTTTAAAAAAATGTTATTTGTAAGAAATTTTCTGAGGAACCTGAAACGCCTTTACTTTTTGAGATGTGACAGTTTTTGAATTTTTTATGCCCTTACGCATGAAGCGGCGCGTCTTAGCAAAAACGATAAGCAGTTACCACGAGACGTCAAATCGGGTCACTGTTGCTGATTAAATCATTTTTTTCTCTATTAATTAAAGCTTTTTTTGCACAAGTAAGGTAACATTTCGATAGCTAAAAGTTCCATATGTGTAATGAAATTTTTACAAATAAGTAAATGCATGCAGGTGAATGAGAAATAATAAAAATACAAGATAGTGTCCAATAATTGGGACCTGTTTAATAATTGGGACATTTACCTTAGACATATTTAGAATGTTCTATACATTTAAAATATATATTTTAAATTTATAAATATTTAATTTATATTTAAAATATATAGAATATATAAATATTTATCCTGCACATAGTGGTATTAAGTAGTATATTCAACTTAAACAATTTAAAATAGTTGTTTCTATTCGAATGGAACAGTTCAATAGACGTTTCAGCCGATAATAGAGGCCAATTTTCCGGGGGCTATTTTTCCTAGATCCATATTTTCCATACACAGTATGGGCTTAATTTCTATCGGGGAAGCCGGGGACTTTTCACAAAAAAGTACGAATGATTAAAATAACAGAATACCAAAACCAACGCAAATAATGACCCTCAGCTTGTTTCAAATTTCACGAATCCACCATAATTACGACAGTCTCGTGTAATCTACATATTGTAATACAAATCGCAGTGAAACACGTCTCGCTCTCATAAGTGCAATACGCGTTTGAATATTCCTCGAAACGCGCGATGAAATTGACCATTGACACACATGAAATCGTACAAAAGTCCGGTCACCTTCACCGTACGGATGCGACAAATAACCGAGAGCAGGGACACGTTGTCTTCACGGCTACAGTCATTAATCGTACAGTCATTGGCCACCGTTTAGCTCGGGTACGAGGAAAAAAATGTTCCGACACATGTCGCATATTAACAACAAATATATTCGTGTTTTTGCATTCTTTATTTCATGCATCAGTCGCGATAAAGTTAACAAGGATTTTTTTCGTTTTTTTTTTTTAATCATACACGTGTCAAGCGTGAAAATGGGCGTGTGACGAGGAAGGAAAAAAATAAATAAAAATCATAGCCTGATTTAATTCACTCGTTTTTATACAACTGCCAATCTGGATGTCACATATGACAATTACATTGAGATTTAAACCACGTTCAATATAATTGGAGCAATTATAGTGGCCCCTCGCGTGGGACGATCTTCGTTTTAATCGATTTTTTCTTATCATCGGCATCGTGAAACAAAGAAAACAACGAAAAAAATTTACTGCAGAGTCACGCTTGCCGAGGGGATTATTTTTCATTACCGTTGTAGCGCGTTGTACCGAATCTCGCTGTCGGATTATTAAAGCTCCGAGCGATTGAGTCGTGTCGATTAACTGTATTTACGTGTCGTGTATTCACAGAGTGGCCAATAACTGTAAAATTCATCGCTATCAAGTTGTAATACAGTATATGGAATGTGCATGTGAACATAGTTGGCAGGAAAGAGGCGAATATAACGAGACACGCACGCATGGAAATGCACGCATGTGCTTATATTTATATATTAGGGTGATTAAAAAAAAAAAAAAAATTCTCGCAAACAGCCTCAAAAGTTTCATTTTGGTATAAAAAAAGGCTTATTTAAATATGAGCTCTTAATATTAATATTAACATTGCCCGCATCGCACTTTTCGATTTTCCATAAGAATAACATGGGAAAAATTATTCTTACGTCTTCTGATTTTTATAATTAGCAAACGATTTATCATATGGGAAATTTACAGACATATTTTTGTAGAGAATTGAACGCTCTACAAAAAAGGTTCTGAGTTACTTTTTGACAAGTTCACTCATTCAAAAGTTATTCAATGTCAAAGTTTAATTTTTCGTAAATTCGCCTGATTTTTGGATATTACATCGGAACTATTAGCTTTATTGACAAAATGTGGATGAAATTTTATGTGAAACACGAAATAAACTTTCGAGAAATGTTAACCAATACTCTCACTATAATAATAAAAATCTATTAAGAAAATGGCATGGCAAATAAAAAAAAAAAACAACAAAAAATTTGTAAGCTAACTTTTGCTGCACAATTTTCTTCAAGCGTTCTATTTTTTTTTTATTATTACAGTGAGAACTGTTGGTTAACATTTCTCGAAAGTTTAATTTATGTTTTACATGAAATTTCATCCACATTTTGTCGATAAAACTAATAGTTCCGGTTTAATATCCAAAATTACGATAAATTAAACTTCGACATTGAATAACTTTTGAACGAGTGGACTTATCAAAAAGTACCTCAGCGCTTTTTTTGTAGAGCGTTCAATTCTCTACAAAAAACTATCTATAGATTTCCCGTATGATAAATCTTTTGCTAGTTATAATAATCAGAAGACGTAAACATAATTTGTCCCATGTTATTCTTATGGAAAATCGAAAAGTGCGATGCGGACAATGTTAATATTAATATTAAGAGCTCATATTTTGATAGGTCTTTTTTTATACCTAAATTTAACTTTTGAGCCTGTTTGCGATTCAAATTTTTTTTTTGCATCACTCTAATATATAAATAAAATTATAAAATGATGCGTGTGTGATATTTTGTGCATAGAGCATATTTTTAACGTGCGCAGGTGTCTCTTTCTTGGCACGAAGATACACACACACAAACACATGTAAATTCAAAACGAGCACGTTAGAGCACATAATTTTCATGAATGTTTTGGTTCGCAGTCACAAAGTGTGTGTCCGTGTGTGTACGTCTCATCGTGTGGCTCTGTATAATTTGACATGTTGTCGTACACGTTATTATTCAGATAGATGTTGAGATAGGAGGGAGACGCAGGCGAACGAGGGAACGAGTAGAGTCCTCTTTTTTTTCAAACCTGTGTGTTATACGTATATTATGCATAAATATATGTATAAATATATATATGTTTATATATATGTCTGTGTGTACTCGCGGTTATAAAGGCGACAACGGTGCGGGACACTCGCGATCTGCCCACGTGAACACGCTGCTCGAATTAAATGTCACGAAGGAAGGAGAGGAAGGGAGATCGGGGGCAAAAGCAGAGTAAAACGGCAACTGCCTGGCTCATTTTTGTTATTATTATAACATTTTTTTATTTCACGGGAGTAATAAGCGAGAAGGCTGTTACGAAGCTCACACGGTTTCCATTAATCGATTTCGCAATTATTCATTTCGCTCTGTTCGAGATATCACGAAAATGGCACCTTTCATTAAAATGTCACACGTCCAATCGTTTATGCCCCGATTACACGTGTTATTATTCATCATTCTTACAACGTACTCCGGTAACTCGAGGCTTGTTGTGCAATGATATACAATTTCACGCCGAGTTTCGATAATTTTTCAATGTGTAACGACGTTTTTTATGTTCATACCTTTTGTAAAAAAAAGGGTCTAGGAAAAATAGACTCCGGAAAATTGTCCCCAGGAAAATTGGTCCCGGAAAATCGGCCTCTATTATCGGTTAAAATGTCTATTGAATTGTTCCATTCAAATAATAACAACTTTATTAAATTGTGTTAGTAAAACTCGGTCTTTGAGTCTTCAAATAGCATAAAAACCCCAAAAACTCCCTTTTAAGCGAATGCAAAAGTTATTTTTATTTGAATGAAACAGTTCAATCGACGTTTAATCTATAATTGGAGCCAAATTTTCGGGATCAATTTTTCGGAAGCCAATTTTTTGGGGGCTATTTTTCTTGTTACAAAAAAAATAAATGGTAAATATTTAGAAGTGCGATTTTTTTTTAAACGGCGGGAATTTTTTTTTTCGCGATTATCAACTTTTATCAATGATATTTCGTTGGGAGAGACTGAAATTTTTTATTATCCATTTTTTATGAACCAATAAATGCCGAAAACAGCTTAATCTTGAATTTTCGTTATTTTCATCACCTTTACGCTGTTCTTTTGCGTGAATACTTATGACATAGAATGTCATAAATTGATGTCACGAATAATTATTGTTCTTAATTATTGTTATAAATATTGTTCTTTTATGTGAATATTTATAACATCGAATGTTTGAAAATCGTTAAATCGAATCGTGAATAAAAAAATTCTATAATTGTATTATTAATTTATAATTGTAATACAATACAAATTTTTGTATTAATTTCTCCTAATACAAAAAATTGATCTTAGATTTTTATAAAATTGGACAAAAACATTAGATAAATTTTTTCATTAACCTGATCCAAAAAATCAACTCTAAATTTTAATTCACTCGACCAAAGGAGTTTAAATGTTCATATTAACTGTTGGATTACCGCACAAAAAAAAACTATAGAATTAATTAAAAATGTCAGCCTCCTCCGACGGAATATCATCATTGGTGTCCCCATAAAGCAATTTATGGAAAACAAAAAAATTGCCCGCTGTTTTTCGCAAAAGTCGCACTTCTAATTATTTACCAAACAAACTTGTAAGTTGGATTTTCTTTTTTCAATGTTCCAAAATCAATTGCAAACGATGCATTTTTTCGCGGGAAGCGTTTATCCCGGCTCTGATATGGCAAGGCATTGGCATAATTTTCTAATTTCCGTGTTTTCGTATGTATGAAGCGATATATACAAGTGTAGACATTCTTGACGACAAATTGGCTATACGGGCCGATAGCAATTAGTAAGGTATGAGGGTACCTTAATGACGAGTGCCGCTTGTTTATGTGTGCGTGTGTCAAGTGTTTGTGAAAGACTTTGGAACGATCGTTCGACGAAGGATTATAACCCAGAGAGAGAGAGAGAGAGAGAGAGAGAGAGAGAGAGAGAGAGAGAGAGAGAGAGAGAGAGAGAGAGAGAGAGAGAGAGAGAGAGAGAGAGAGAGAGAGAGAGAGAGAGAGAGAGAGAGAGAGAGAGAGAGAGAGAGAGAGAGAGAGAGAGAGAGACAGAGGACTCTTTTTTGCAACAAATAGCGAGAAAGAGAGATATCTCGGGTAGATGGAAGAAGTCAACCGTTTTCGCGTTAAACATCCACCATTATATTAAATTGTGTATATTTCCCTTTATAATTACTCGAATTATACGCATTATGTAAATCGCTATGTTAATAAGAACTCGCAGAGTCGCGATATACTCCGCTCACACAAACATTACAATAGCTTGCAAACAAAAGGGCGTGAGTCAGCAAAATTTTACACGAAATTTTATTGACGTCTAACCCTTTGATTGTGAGGTTTCGATGGTATAAGAAGTCAGTATGAATTACGGCGTTTTATCTATCGCGCTGCCTCCCTTACCAATGCACGATATATTTATATGGGGCATTCCACACCGATTTGACCTGGGTCTAACTCTTGACCTCTCCGATTTTTCCTCAATTTTTTATGGTTTTGTAGAACCTCTGAAGAGCACTCAGGACTTTTTTAGAATTTTTTTGGAGCGATTTGACTTGACTATAATTTTACAAAGAAATTGTTTTCCGCCAAAATTTAAAAATCTGAATAAAATCGCAAAAATCTCGTTTTGTATATTGAAAATTTCAAGCGTTGGGCAGGAGTTTCCTTCTGTTTATAATAAGCTGTTTTGAAAAAAAAACAAATTTTTTTAAATAGAAGGGGTAACCTGAATTAAGTGGGCTGTTAGTCAAACATTTCTGTATGAATTCGGGGTGTTTACAAAAATGTTTGGATAAGGGCCCACTGAATTCAGGTTTGTCTTTCTATTTAAAAAAAAAAAATCGAAAATGCTTGTTATAAACAGAAGGAAACCCCTGCCCACTATGGCTCGACGCTTGAAATGTTTCATATAAAAAAGGGGATTTTGGTGATTTTTTTCAGATTTTTAAATTTCGACTAAAAATAATTTTGTTGATAAAATTACAGTTAAATCAAATCGCTCCAAAAAAATCTGAAAAAAATCCCGAGTGCTTTTCAGAGGTACTAAAAAACCGTAAAAAATCGCGGACAAAATCGGAGAGGTGAAAGGTCAGATCCAGGTCGAATCGTGTGGAATACCTCATATACTTTGAAACGGGAGAAAGGAGGATCACAGCAATTTTGTTCAAGCCCCCACTAAATGTTACTTTTATGCGCATTTTATACACAACGTTTATAAAAACAAAAACATCGTGTCCACATATGTTTCTTTCGAATAAGATAGGTAGGGGCAATTTGGGACATGATAGAATTCAAATCTTAATGAGTAATGACAAGCACTCTGTATATTTTTCATCTCTGCTCAAATCTGTCATCAATATAGAAATTTAAAGACGAAATTAAAATTCTCAAAACCCGTTACACTGATGTTAATTATTGTGTATGTTTACATTCGTAAATTTTTACCTTTAACAATTACAAAATGCACAGGAAACATCATCGATATAAATTCAAATTTGTTTTCTTAACTACTTTAAACATCGGTAAGTTCTTCACGCATTCAATTGTCGATTAAATCTTTGATGAATGATTAAACACAAATTACACTTATGAGAGTAAAAATTCCCCTAGAATACGGTTAATTTTTTTCCCCCATCAAGTGTCCTTGATCAAGATTTGATCAAGAATCATGTGTTCATGAGCATCTAAAGTGCCCATATATCCCCCTCTACCCTTTATGTATAGTGTTTATGGATTAAATGCATCTTTTTAAGTGCAATTTTATGCGCGTTGTATAGAAACTCAACCGAAGAGAAGGGGGTTAAAATTTGCGGTCCCCGAAAAGGAGAGAGCATCATCCACCGGTCTTGAAGGCGCGTTTAACTCTCTCGCTCTCGGTTCCCCCTCTATTTACATAATATTTTAGATCCTTATCAAAAAGTCCCTACGTGAGGCTTAGCGCCTATCGATCGCACCGTGCTTGGCGGTTTTTTCTTTGGTATTTTGCTCTCTCACAATGTCTCGCTTGACCGAGACAGCCCGAAAACTTAAAAAAACACTCTAGAATCCATCGTCATCTCCATTCGCCCTCATCTCCTCCCCCAGTACCTTTCATTTTGCCACTTTTGCTCGCAAGATTACGGTGCAGTTATGTGCTTTCGTGTAACGACTGTGCTACCGGTTTTTAGCTTAAAAACGCCGAGAATTCGACGATCATATATATATATGAGACATTCCACGCCATTTCGATCAACCATTCCGATTTTCTTCTAAATTTTTTATATAAAAAAACACATTGAAATATATTTTCCCAAATTTTTTCAGAATTTTTTAGCAACGCGTTTTTTGGATTTTATTTTTTTTTTCATTGAAAAAAAGGACCCCTTTGTAAAATCTGAAAAAATTCAGAATAATATAATAAAATATACCAAAATTTTTGGGCTTCGTTCCAAAATGAAGATTTTAATACTTTATGAGTAAAATTTTTTTTTGCAATTTTTTGAATTTTACTCATAGAGTATTAAAATCTCCATTTTGGAACAAAGTCCAAAGAATTTGGTATATTTTATTGGATTTTTCTGATTTTTTTCAGATTTTACAAAGTGGTCCTTTTTTTAAAAGAAAAAAAATAAAATCCAAAAAACGCGGGGCCAACAAATACTGAAAAAATTTGAGAAAACGTATTTCAATGTGTTTTTTCATATAAAAAAATTTAGAGGAAAATCGGAATGATCAAGGCAAGATGTTGATCGAAATGACGTGGAATGCCTCATATATATATATAGTAGATTCTGTGAGCAAGAGTGTGCCATCCTCTCGCCAAGAGGCGAATTATCTCTTTCTTTCACTCTCTCTTTCTCAACCCCTTTCCACATCATATTCTGCATAATTCACCCTTGTAATGCAGAACGATCCGTATTATAACTATCGACGATAATTTTGTTCACGAATATATACAAGCCTCAATTATTAGATAAAATTGGTGGTTTTTTTGGGGTGAGAATAAAAAAAAAAGCGATTGATCCTTGAGATGTCGCTGATGAAAGGCTGCTTATCGCTTTTGCTAAGACGCGCCGCTTCATGCGTAAGGGCATAAAAAATTCAAAAACTGTCGCATCTCAAAAAGTAAAGGCGTTTCAGGTTCCTCAGAACATTTCTTACAAATAACAATTAATTTTTTTTTTAAATTAATTATTTGTTAAAAAATACGGTGTTCGATCATTGGGACATAGAAAATGCAGTGTGTCCCAATTATTGAACACTCGAATTCCCCAAGATGGCGTCATTAAACCCATCAAAACATCGAGACAGTTAACGCGTAACAGATCGTGTGAATCAGATTTATTCAAACAAAAACTGTAAGTTCCTGAATAAACTTACCTTTATTCTTTTAATAATAACTCTAAGATCGTCAAATATATTTTTTATTTGTATTGTCGTGCAATAAACATTTAAAAAAAAGTAAAAAGAGAATATAACCTACATGTAACCTAAAAATACGAATGTAATATTCAATATTTTTTGCTCTCCGATATTTCAGTCGAAAAACAAGAAAGCTGCGACAAAATCAATCAAAAACAGAAAATAAAAACGAGAAAGCTGAAAATAAAAATAACATAAAGTTCGAGTTGAAAAGCAAAAATAAACCAAAATGCGAATGAACCAAAAACCTGTCAAAAGAGACTCGTAAATATATATTTTTGTATTTTTACACGATTAATAAAAGATTATTTGAGTGTTTGATTTTGCTTTTATTTCTTAATATTGTACCCAAAATAATATTTTCAGAACGGAAAAAGAATTCTCGAGAGTGTTCAATAAAACTGGGACATGCCTGTTCAATATTAGGGACATAGGCTCTTCCAGTGTTCAATAATTGGGACATTTGCGTGCTTCACATTGTTATTCTTTTTTTTAATTCGAAATCATTTAAAAATAATTTAAAGGGTGTTTTTTCGAAAGTAAAAATATCAAAGTATCATTTGAACATGAAAGCGATGGTTTTTTTCTTGATTTTATATTTTTTCCCCAGATCTTTAGCTGTTCAATAATTGGGACATTCACCTTAGGCTTATAAATAAAAGTCGAACGAGGATACTACATGTCACAACTTTTTGTAGGTAGACTAAACTAGGGATACTCTTGTAAATGTACTTGTCTCCAGTTTTTGTACACCATTTTTGGTGTTTTTAGGGGTTAGTACATACTGCATAGACATGGACTGGAGAGTAATTATTACTGTGGTACTCCAGTAATTTTCCCTGGACCGTAAGTTTTACTGCAAGTAACACTAAAAGGTACCGCAACCAGTCCAGTAATATTGGAGTTTCTGCTCATTTCTCTCCGACATTACTGGAAAATCCAGTACTTTCTAGTGCACCGCAGTAAAATCTGACTCTTAATTTATATTACTCTACTAGATCGTGGATAAATGGATTATATCAATGAATATTACTGGGCTGGTACAGTAATTTGTGCTGAACATTCGATCGCAGGTCATTTCCCGTTTACATTTCATACTTTTGTAATTTGTAACGGCAAACTTATCCAATACATATTGTTTAAAGTAATGGATAATGCATTACTCTGACATTACTATTTTCACAACTCTGTTTCGGTCTAGCTTTCACCGAAGTGTACAAATCCTCGATAACTCATTGACACGAATGTTTCATCGTCGAAAGAAATTATTTTTCGAAGACTCTTACCGCCGCGAATATTAAAGTTCTGGGTGTTTTCCAGCGTGCGGCGATTCTCGATACATCGCGCAAACGACGGGGCCGCGTGATTTCCCATGCAAATTGAGTTGTCCAAGCGGGCTCGACTGTCATTATGCTAATAAAAATAATGACACGTCGAAAGTATCAGCTGCTGTAATGAGGACGATCGCGGGTACCGAGAAATCGGACGGTCCGTAATGACACGGCGTCTCGCGTCATCGTTAATTTCGTCTTCCCACGTGTAAACATTTTTGTAAATATTATATTTATACGCTTAGGAGAAAGAAGTAGCGAACACATAAAATAATGGGGTGAATCGAACGCCCCGAGCGTTTCAGTATGAGCGTATATTAAAAATGAAAATTACGATAAACATCATAAATGATAATGCAAAATTTAATATATTCAACGAATAAAAAAAAAATGCCCTTTCACAAAATGGCTTGGATTCTTGAATCAACGTCTTTTTTTTTCATTCGCAAAGAAATATATCGTTTTTATTTTATGTTACTGCAAATTCGAGAAAGTTTCGCGTAACTTGTTTTGTCAAACTTTTTGCTATTGTAATTCTACTTAAAAAAAACATTATTCATTTTCAGATCATGCGAGTCCCTTCTTGTTTCCTCCTAGATTTATAAACTCGTTGGTAAAATTAGAATTCATTTAATAGGTTTCGCCTCCATCATCCCCTCTTCGTTTTTTTCATGGCGAGGAAATTTTATGCAAAACATTGTATTTGATATTCCGTGAGATATCGTTGAATTGTTTGTTCCGATGGTGCGAAGGAAACAATTCTCATCGCTGTCGCCCAATCGAAATCTCTCAATATACTTAGTGCTTTTATAGTGTGATACTTTGGCTTTATCGTGTTCTTTGTCCTTAGAGTGCACTAATGGGGTGTGCGATATTTATAGTGTGTATAAAATTTCTGTATATGGGTTATATAAGGGAGCATTCGAGGTGACATCGGTTGACAAAATTATTCGAGGACGCGTATATTCTTACCGCCCGGCGCGTCTTACCCGCTTTGCTTTACCAGCCCACAAACATGAAACCGTGTAAACAAGCTACAAAAAACGCGATCTCCCAACCCTCTCAAAGTCTTTAACTGCCGCGAGAAACCCTTTTTTCTCTTTCTCCGTCTTCATTTATATAAAAGTATACGCTCATTTCTCTCTCTCTCTCTCTCTCTCTCTCTCTCTCTCTCTCTCTCTCTCTCTCTCTCTCTCTCTCTCTCTCTCTCTCTCTCGCTCTCTCGCTCTCCTTCTGTCTCTCATTCTAGTACACTCAAC
>CAMPGC010000209.1:0-20776 GCA_946863875.1 Alloplasta piceator
CCTGCGCCATCTCGCGTCAAGTCTCGGAACTAACGCGATGCTGTTCGTCGTGATAATAATAATAATCCTCTGCCTACGTAACGAACTTGTGACAGGCGCACAATTGCTTGTTATTCTCGCGGGATAAAAGTAAATAATAATTAAATAATAATAATAATAATAATAATAATAATAAACGAGGCAATGATTGTTAATTTATTATTATTGTTATTACTATTATTGTTATTTATTATTATTATTATTATTATTATTTAGATTATTATTATTATTATTATTATTATTATTATTATTATTATTATTATTATACTACTGAAAGCCGATATACAAATAATTTTATTTTAATAAATACTCACGGCAATCCAATTAGTTTTCACATCAGAACCCTGCCAGGGTAATAAAATAAAAATATTTTTTGCTTAAAAGTGTAAAAATAACGTCGTCGGAAACTGTTCATATTCTGATCATGCAGGGCACTGGTAATAAGTGATTATTTCAATGTAATAACTAGGGACCAGGTCGTTAAGTTCCATGTCAGGGCCCTGCCAGGCAAATCGGATCAGGCAGGGCGGATCAGGGGCAAGAATCAACTAATGGTTGCCCTATCACATTTCTACACGGGTCTTTTTTGGTATTTTGGTCATAACTTCTTTAATAATGGTCCAAATTCAAAGTTTTTTTCTTCAAAATTTTTGTTTTTTATTGCTTTTTCAGAAAAAATATACAACAAAATATTCGACGTGTTTTTGCATGAGTTTTTTGAGTTTTAAACTTTGAATCGCGTTTTTAAAAGGGATCGTCATTTTTTATTTTATTTTTTTAATTTTTTGTTTCAAACATCTATCTATTCAATAATTTTTAAGACTTGTCCGATCGTGGGATTTCAATAACTACAGTTTTTTCGATTTTTAAAAATGAATTTTTTTTTTTTTACAAATTATTATGAGAACCAATTTTTGTTACTGTATAGTATTTTTTAAATCATTTTAAATTAATTTGGACACTTCTTCATTGTTAACAGATTTCAAAAATTAATAATGAATCGATGAACAAATAACAACAGTTCAAGAATTGTATGAGTGGCCATTGAAAGATTTTATTTGCAATAAAATACTGCGAAATCAATCACAGGGGGACAAAAAAATTTCATTCAATTATTCCAATGAGTTATTATTGTTATTATTGTTCATAAACAGACTTAACGATTAATTATTAATTTTAAGAACCTGTTAACAATAAAAAAGTGTCAAAATGAATTCTAAATATTGAAAAAATACTATACAGTAACAAAAATTGGGTCAAAATAAATTCTAAATGTTAAAAAAATCCCTATACAGTAACAAAAATTGGTATTCATAATAATTTATTTTAAAAAAAAAAATTCAATTTTCAAAAATCGAAAAAATCGTAGTTATTGAGATCCCACGATCGGACTAGTCTTTAAAATTGTTGAATAGATATATGTTTGAAACAAAAAAATTTTAGAAAAAAAAAACAAAAATTACACTTTTAAAAACGCCATTTAAAGTTCAAGACTCAAAAAACTTATTAAAAAACACGTCGAATATTTCTGTTGTATTTTTTTCTGAAAAGGCCATGAAAAAACAAAAATTTTGAAAAAAAAACTTATAATTTGGACCATTATTAAAGAAGTTATGACCAAAATACCAAAAAAAGAGCGATTTTTTGGTTAATTTAATATCTTTTGAACGGGTAATCAAAAAAATCTCAAAATTCAACAGAAAGGGTCTTTTTATGGGTATTCAAAAATATAAAAAAATTGAGGAAATAAACAAAAAAAGTTTTTCAAACTGTCCGATTTGGGATGGAATGCCCCATATATATATATATATATATATATATATATATATATATATATATATATATATATATAGTATAAAAGGAGATTTACTTTTTCAGCAGGAAAATTCCACGCGAAGCTCTTGTGTTGCAAGCTCTATCTTTTCCCGCCTGGAAGCTCCGATATAATTTGCGCATAGCAAGAAAAGAGAATACGCGAAATTACGGAGCTTTTAATCTTTCTTCCGTGAACAAACGTGTTTTCTCTTTCCTATTACTGCAAATTAAACTCCATTAGACGTTACGGCGTGTGACTCGTCCCGATGCCATTTCCTTCTTCAACCTCATTGCTATTTCTGCTTATAGTCTATCCGTATCTTCGCCCAACGCTACAGAAAACAAGAAAAAGATATTGGCAAAAACTCTTTTATCCAGGAGTCCTGCCACTATGTTTTTCCACTTTTGTATGTGCGTGTTTATTTTTTTTTTACAAAAAGCATAACGAAAGTTAGCACGGAGAACGCTGCAAGGAGACACAAAAAAATGGAAAACGTGTCGTAGACTGTCCGATTCCCGGGACGTTGAAAAAAATGGGATCTTTATAAGTGAGGGAACGAGCATCGAGTAGCAGAGAATGAAAGTAGAGCGAGATTTTATCGCAAAGACCCCTCGACGTGTCTTCCTCATTTCTCTCTCTCTCTCTCTCTCTCTCTCTCTCTCTCTCTCTCTCTCCCCCTCTCTCTCTCTCTCTCTCTGTCTCTCTTGTTCTTTCGAAATCTAATGAGACACGACTTGCCTGAACTCGTTGCAATTTTTATATTCAAGTGGCGCGACGATCTTCTTGAACAAAAAAAAAAAAAATGTTTAAAAAAATGTACGTGAGAGCTTTCGTTGTTCACTTCGACAATTCTTTCGTTTCGTTGTGTGTTTTTCTTTCCTCGCTTCCCGCTGGAGAAGCTCGTACACAACGTAAAACGAGTAAAGGAACGGGAGAAATTTTCATTTTTACAGTGAGTTTCAGCAGAGTTTCCATCTCACGTATTCGTAGCTCACCGATAATTCTAATTGAATATCAAGCCAAATGTAATTACGAGCTTGGGATTCATGCTTCGTCGGAGCAAATAATTCGACGTGAAATAAACGAGGGGGAGAAGAGGCATAACGTGGAGAAAACCCACGTTACAAGCACTCGTGTATGTGGGGGAGGATTTTAGATTGCCCAACTCCGTCGAAAGGGAATTTTCGTAAAAGTGAAATGATAGAGAGAACTAAAAAGCTCGAATCACAAGTTTTTCGATCTTACTATCATTGCTAAAAAAAAACAACATAAATATTCCGATAGTGCACTGAGAAATTTTTTTTGTTGAAAATGCGAAAATTTGTTTGACTCAACCAAATATTTGTTTCCGGACGTTCGGCGAGATCATTTTGGTAATTCAACAAAGATACAATGGAAGTTTTAGTTAAATCGGTTAAATCGTTGCTTGAATGGGCAAAGTTTCAGTTCAAACAAATAAATATCTGTGTACCAAATAAATTGTGTGATTGAAAATACGAATTGTTTTTTTTTTGTTACAGCTAAATTTATTTAGTTAAACTATACTGGAATTCAACGAAATATTTCTGTACAGCAACTCAGTAACGTGTAAATTGGACTAAACTGTATCTGGAAATTGACCAAATAATTTCGTTCACCTCATATTTTATGGTTAACCAAATCCATTTGTTGAATTAATTATAATTTCATTATTTCAAACAAATTAATATTGAATCAACTAAATTTTTTTCAACTAAATGTATTTAGTTGTTTTAACTGAACTTTTTTTTCAGTGTGAGAATTTTAAAATGCCGACTATCGCTGAATGATGGGAAACTTGTAATCGAGATCCGAGAATGATAATAAAAAATGATAAAATTAACGAAAAACTCATCATCGTCATTTAAAATTAAGAAAATATGTATATGACGCATTCCACGTCAAGTCAGCAACCCCATTTTTTGAAATCGCCAAAAATCGCATACAAAATTTTAGAAAGTAGCTCCAACTATCAAGAAAATGTTCGATTTTTTTCAGATTTTTGAATTACATTTTTTAGCCGGAAAAATATACAAAACATTTGTTTGTCCCATTTTGTGACTCGAAAATTATTCATCGTACGAAAAAAAAGGTACAACATGAAATTTAGGATTTCCAACGTGCTTTTCACTGAAATTTTTTACAAACTCCTCCGAAAGCTCAATGTGCTATTTTCGGAGCAAATAATGTTTTGATATTTTTTTTCTCAGAATTGACATCTTCGATTTGTCTGTAGTTTCAACAGTGTTTTACTTGATAACATTTTTTTACATAAGATGAATAATTTTCGAGTTACGAAATGGAACAAGACATTTTTTCGTATTTTTTATCGGCTAAAATATCTAATATAAAAATCTAATATAAAAACCATCATAGTGATTTTGGTGCGGACGTGCAACGTTGTAAATCAGTTATGAACGAACTATAACTTTGTCTTTAAAGAGCACCGGAAAGCGTGTAATATCTGTCCAGGTACGGATTAATCCATTTAACGGCCTGACAACGATAATTCTACTCTTTCCGGTTTTCTGTCCCACTGCGACAACGAATAAGCTGAGAGGATTTCAATTGTTTCACTTGTATCGGTTGTGGGTGAACTTTCCAAGATACAGTAGACGCTCCCACAACTCAACCCCCGATAACTTAACGGCTCCCATAACTTAACGCGTTACCATGGCAACACGCTCCCATAACTTAACGACCCCTATCGCGCTTTCTCCCCACTCCGAATTCAGCTGCCGAGCTGTGGAAATTTGACACAGGGCAACATAACCTCAACTGTCACGACATGAATCAGTCAAAAATGACTGGTTCATAGGACCACGTGTTCGAGAATAGTCGTTCTCTCGAAAAAAACAAAAAATTTTATTTGCCAGAAAGAATGATATTTCTGTGGAATATTCGTATGTATATGCATGTATGATGTATATATATATGCAACTTTGTATAACATTTTCTAGAAAATGTATCTCGCGCTATCCAACAATCGGATAAATGTATTTTCTGTTCAATTCTTTTCATCTAGAGTTATTGACGATAAATTCTTATCAATCTTCAAAAAATTTGCAAAATATATCGTTGTCAGATTTTGAAATGTATGTCTATAACGCGTAGGTACGAATTTCAGGTTGAATTTCGCGCGCTTGTTCTACGCATGCTTCAATAAAAAAAAAAGGCAGTACGCATGCGTTGAAACACGAAAATGGGAGAATGAGGGGAACGTTAACCCGTGTAGAAATGTGATAGGGCAACCATTAGTTGATTCTTGCCCCTGATCCGCCCTGCCTGATCCGATTTTCCTGGCAGGGCCCTGACATGGAACTTAACGACCTGGTCCCTAGTTATTACATTGAAATAATCACTTATTACCAGTGCCCTGCATGATCAGAATATGAACAGTTTCCGACGACGTTATTTTTACACTTTTAAGCAAAACATATTTTTATTTTATTACCCTGGCAGGGCTCTGATGTGAAAACTAATTCGATTGCCCTGAGTATTTATTAAAATAAAATTATTTGTATATCGGCTTTCAGTAGTATAATAATAATAATAATAATAATAATAATAATAATAATAATAATAATAATAAATAACAATAATAGTAATAACAATAATAATACATTAACAATCATTGCCTCGTTTATTATTATTATTATTTAATTATTATTTACTTTTATCCCGCGAGAATAACAAGCAATTGTGCGCCTGTCACAAGTTCGTTACGTAGGCAGAGGATTATTATTATTATCACGACGAACCGCATCGCGTTAGTTCCGAGACTTGACGCGAGATGGCGCAGGACAGCAACCGTTGAACTCGCATACGGATAATGTGTTCAGTATGCTTATATAGACGGGTGCGAGCACGGATGTTAGCAGAAGTCGATGTCGGAAGAATCCATACAAGGAGTTCCTGCCGTCTTATGTAATTGTACTTATTTATTTAATTCTCGTAGAGAATTTCCGTTCACTCGGAATCTGATATTCTCTTCGAGGATTGCCAAAAGAAAAGTGTACCCTAAGAAAGGGTTGCCTCGAAATAAATAATAAGATGCATACATTGAAAAAGGAGTACCTCGTAAAAACGAATTGTTCAAAAAGCGCTTCGGTGTATGATCGCGACCGTGATCAGGGCCTTTAAGGGCATGATTCTAAAAATCTTAGGGGCCTGATCAGGATCTGCTAGGGCCGGATCATATCGTCATAGGGGCCTGATCATGATCGCCGGATCCGAAAATGGCCAGCCAGGTGTTACATGGCTAAACAGGGCCTGTTAGGATGAGCGGATCATTTCCCTACATTAGTTAGGGAGGGCAAGTCAGGGGCAGAAGTTTTTCCCTACCAAAATTTCTACACGGGAAGTTGCGGGAGCGTTTCCGGTCCCGAAGCGTTAAGTTGTGGGAGCGTCCACTGTATACATGAATGTACAAGTGTGTTTGTGTAGGTTTCTCGGATGTGGTACAATCATACGAAGCTTGGCAAGCATTACCCCTACTGGTAAAAACGATGGGAACAAAAGCTATTCGATCGAAAACACGAGGGAATTGCAATCACACACGTGAACATCAGACTGCGCGTGCTGGCTCCACAATGCAGAGTGTTTCTCACACAGAAACAGAATACATTCACGTGATCCACATCGAAATCCCTTTTAGCTTTGCACTACCCATCACCGGTATATAAACCGTTCAACCGAGGATTTTACGTTAAATTGCCGGTACATTGCGGTAATTTCTCTACAACGATGCTTCACTTATTCATTTAATTTAAATTCCGCATTTCTCCCGTTACTTTCGCAGTTAATTTCTGTCCACTTTCGCTCCGGTTCAATCCTTTGATGATAGTTTATTCTCGCTGCCCTTTCCGATGCCTCAATCTCGATAAAATTAATTGGACGATTGAACGATTCGTTTAGAAGGAAAAGAAAAAAATGTGCATAGCAGAGCTGGGCAGTACTTGAAAGTACTCGGTACTTGCAGGTACTTGAAGTACAGTACTTGCAAGTACAAAGTGCTTAAAAAGTACTTCAAGTATTGTAGTTAAGTTTTTCGAGTACTTCCTGTACTTGAAGTACTTGAAAGTACTGTACTGTACTTAAATTTTTCGAGTACTTCCTGTACTTGAAGTACTTGAAAGTACTGTACGGGAAAATTTTAAGTACTTTTCTGTACTTGAAAATTCCAAGTACTTTTCTGTACTTGAAAATTCCAAGTACTTTTCTGTACTTGAAAATTTCGAGTACTTTTCTATACTTGAAAATTTCAAGTACTATTCTGTCCTTGAAAATTTCATGTGCTTTTCTGTACTTGAAGTACTTTTTTAAAGTACATACAAGTATGAAGTATACTTTTGAATGTGTCTTGCTGATGGTTGAATGTGCAGAGCCTTTGAATATGGGTCATTCCATATCAAATCGACCAATATTTGGATTCGACCCCTTTCAATTTCGATGAAATTTGGCCGGAAGTTTTCTTTTATCACGAAACAAAGTTCTAACGAAGGAAAAAAATTAAATTCTTTTTTCGACAATTTGAAATTTCACAATTTTTTCATGTTTATTTTTTAAATATTTCGAAAACTATTATAGTTACGAAAAAATCGTTCTGGATTCGTCTTAAAGAGTATACTTGGGGCTACAAAAAAAAAATCTTCCGAAACAAATTTTTGAAAAATGATGAATTTGGAGAATTTCGAATTTTTCAAAATCGTAAAAATCCACGATCACAATTAAATTTTTAGTTTTATTTTTTTTATATAAAACTTTGTACTGATATTAAAAGATCCTAAAATTTTCAAAAATGCGTTTTTTTTTGTTACAAAAATATGAATTTTTGAATTTTGGTAAAATTTTTTTTTTTTACTTCTAAGTTGAGTGAAGTTGATCAATCATGTAATTTTGACTGCTCAAAATTACAAAATTACATGATTGCTCGACTTAAAAAATTGCATATTTTTGAAACAAAAAAAACACCTTTCTCAAAATTTCAGGATCTTTTCAAATTAGTACAAGGTATTATATTTGAAAAATTGAACAAAAAATTCGATGTTAATTGTGGATTTTCACGATTAAAAAAAAAGTCAAAATTCTCCAAATTCATCATTTTTCAAAAAATTTTGTCGGAATTTTTTTTTTCGTAGCCCCAGTATACTCTTCAAGACGAAACAAACGATTTTTCATAACTATCATAGTTATCAAGATATTAAGAAAAAAAAATTGAAAAATGGTCAAGTTTCGAATTTTGCATAACTTTTGAAAAAAAAAATTAACTTTTTTTCCTTGGTAGAACTTGGTTTTATGATGAAACAAAACATCTGACTAAATTTCATCGAAATTGAAAGTGGTCGATTCCAACTCTCGGTCGATTTGACATGGAATGACCCAAGTACCAGAATTTACGAGACGTACCCGAAAACTTGAAAAGAACTTGATACTGGTACTTGATTTTTTCAAGTACTTGTACTTCAAGTACCACCGGTACTTGATACTTGAAGTACCTACGGTACTTTGTACTTGATACTTGAAGTACTTTCAAGTACTTTGCCCAACTCTGGTATATTTGGTAGCAATAGGTGTGATTATAAGCAGTTAATTCTAGGGTGAATTTCCGCTCTCGCAACTTTCGAGCCCCCGTACTCCAAGATAATCGGATTTTCGACGAGAACCTATACTCATTCCCTTTTGTCCCAGTGACTGGCAACGTTCGTGACATCCAAAGAGTGTCGAAACGATAGATGGACACGGAATAAGCGGATAGAAGACGAAAGCATCGGGGTGCTGGAGCGCGCACAAGCTGAGCGCTTGTATCGAAGCGTTCAGCGTACTAAAGAACTCAGGGAGACTTGTTTCCTTTCCACCTATATTTATAAGTATATAAATCTATAGATAACGCAGGAGAGCTTCATGGAGGCTGTCGGGAGTGAAAAAAAAGTGCGCGGGAGTGATAGGAAGTAGGAGAGAAAACATCGAAGCTCGATATCCGATAGCTTTGAAACGAACCGGATGCCCTCGTTGCACTCGTTTCCTCTCACGACCTTTATATATACGCCACCTAGCGGGATATCCTGTTCCTTCCAGAGTCGTGGGTCTCGAAAGAATTTATACCTTTTGCTTTGCCTCGACTTGCTCACGCGAATATCTTCGCTTTATAAGCGCCTCTCTCTCTCTCTCTCTCTCTCTCTCTCTCTCTCTTTCCCTTGCTTCGGCCAAGCTATATGTTTGTTTTCGATCGAGCGAATTTTAAGGAACCGCTCGAACACATCAAAAAATTTTGTCAAATTTTGTCAAAAAATTGCCGATAATTCTCTGAATCAAACCATTCTTGAGATGTCCTATTGAAAAACTTGACAAGGGTGGTATTGAGTTCAATCATTTGCCGTAAAACGGGGCTACTTTGACTTTGGGGGTTACTTTGTTGATTTTTGGGGCTACTTTGGACAAGCAGAAAAATACGGTAAAACGTGTGCGCAGTGAACCCTCGTGACCTTGTGGGGTGGGAGGGGGTGTGGGGAGTGGGTAGAAGGGGAAAAAAAGTAATTCATAAACCAGGTAGGGAATAAAGAAGGGCATGAAGAACGACTCCAACGTCTGTTACATCTGTAAGGCCCGAATTTCAAGTCACAAGTCCTACCCTAAGATCGAACTTTCCATGGAACTCAAGTTGGAACTTAAGATCGAATTTAAGTTCCAATTTAAGATGAATCGTAAATTGAACCAAAGTGCCATTATAAGTTCATACTTCACTTCAAACTTTAGTGCGAACTTCAGATCGATCTTAAGTTCAAATTTAGATTTGGTTTGAAGTTCGAACTTAAGATCCATCTTGAGCTTAAACTCAAGTTTGATCGTACTTAATTATTTTCACAACTAATTTAAAATAACACGGTTGAGGGAGGCGATGAGAGAAGTTTGATCGAACTTAAGTTCATGCTCAAGATGGATCTCAAGGTCAAACCTCAAACCCAATTTAAGTTTGAACTTAAGATCGATTTGATGTTCGCATTAAAGTTCGAACATAAGTATAAACTTATGATTATACTTAAGTTGAAACTCAAGATTCATCTTAAATTTGAACTCAAGTTCGAACTAAAATTCAAATTTGAGTTCAATAGAAAGTTTGATCTCAAGTTTGATTTTGAGAACTTAAAATTCGGGCCTAAGTATTTAGTATTTTTATGTAAAATATTTCTTCAATAAAAATGACGAATTCATTTGTCAAAAACTTACAAATCGGAAATTTGCACATCGCTTCCTCAGTATTTTTTCGTATTTACAAATCATCCTCTATGAGGAAATGTTAGCAAACTTTAGTAAATGTTAGGCTGTCACAGCTTTGGCTTCCTCATAGAGGAAGCTTTGTAAATACGGAAAAATACTCTGAAAACGATGTGCAAGTTTCCGATTTGCAAGTTTTTTTTACTACCTCTGGTTATCGGAGTAATAAATCGGCAGCTTTGTATCGTACAACATTCGATCAAGCTTTTTGTTGAAAATTTCAAAATTGCATAAAATTTGCCGGGTTCAAGCGATTTTTGCAAAATTGAATACCAAGTAAGTTTTTCCGTTAAACTACCATTATAAAAATTTTGAGCCTGATATAACGAAATATGTGCAAGCTAGAGCGATCATGCGCTTTCCCCAAAAAATAAAAAATGTATAAATCACGAACCCCTCGAGCAATTTTCGCGAAATTCAATGCCAACAATATTTTTCACTCGAACTATCGGTATAATTTTTTTTAACCTGATATCGCAAAATTTGCGGACGCTAGATCGATCAAGCTTTCTCTGTGAAAATTTCAACATCGCATAAAATTCAATAGCAATAATCTTTAACACTCCAACTATCTGTATAATATTTTTTATACCCAATATCGCAAAATTTGCGAACGCTAGAGCGACCACGCCTTTTTTTTGAAAATTCAAAAGTAGCATAAAATTTGCACACGTCAATGAATTTTTGCAAAATTCACAACAAACAAAGAGGCTGTGGGGCTCAGCTTATGTGTAAAATTTCGGCTCACTACTTCAAAGTGGCCTTGAGATATAGATGTTCGAATTTTTCGAGGCAGCGACACACACACAAACATACAGACATACATACATACATCCGGACATTTTTTAAAAATATTATTTCTCCATGTTTTAGGACATTTTGAACATACTGACATGAAAATCTCGAAAAAAAAAAAAATTTCACGAAAACAAAGCTTCCTCTATGAGGAAGCAAAATTGTTGTTTTTCATTTAATTTCATGTACAATGTATAAAATATTATTTTTTTTTTTTTAATCAAAATGATGTCAGAGCTGCATTTACGATGTGGATCTTTGACACAAGTTGCATTTCAATGCCTCTCCAAAGTAGCCCCACACTCGGGGTAACTTTGGTTTTTTTTTCCAAATATATAAAATTGTTAGGGTCTATTGGGGCTTGCTATTGTTATACATTTTATAGCCAAAGGACACATTGTTCTGTTCAAGAAAAAAAAAATTAATTTTGGACGTTGAAAAAAAGTTACGACCAAAAAACTTCCGAAACACCAACACAGTAGCCCCGTTTTACGGTACATCTTAGGATTTTAATGGGAACTTAATTAATTCGCCACGAGCAGCTTGAAATTGCCGGATCAATCTAACGACGGGCTGTAAAGGTAATCAAAGATTGGCAATTCTCGATCGTTGAAACTCGTGAAGGAGATAACATTAATTAGTAACAGAACAGTGTTCGGGTTCATGAAGCTGTTATGCCGAAACTATATCAGTAGAACCATACATACGGCTAAGCTTTGATTTGAGCTGGCATTCACCGGAGAAACTCCTCGGTTCTCTACTCACCGCGCGATAAATTTTCGTTGGTGTTGCCGGTAGTCGCTTAACTATAGACTAACCTCTGTTCGATGAACCGTTAGGAACACTACCCAGTTTCTCGCACATCTACCTAAACTTCCTCTCTCTTTGTCTCTTCCTCACTCACTCACTCACTCACTCACGCTCTCTGTCTCTCTCTGTCCCTCTCTGTCGTTCGAAACGCTAATGAAATCCGAACGGAAACGAGCGATTTCTGAAGGTGCAGCTTATCGGACCTAGCGACGTTACTAGCTTAATTTAACTCCGTGTAGACTTTCTAGCCGCAGGGGTCTCCTGAAACACCATAGGAGTAGTAACTGTGGGTAGTACATCCAATGATTTACCCTACCCTTCTTAGCTTCTTGCTTGCTGTGACCAAGCGTCCGGGTCATTCGGTCGCGCTCGACGAAGCGGTAGAAAGCCATCCACGAAACTTGTCCTCGGGGCCTTGAGTTCTCGTCCAAAATTGCGCGCATAGCTCAACCTATATCGCACGAGGCAAAACGAGAAGCATACGTCAACGACAATGAAAGTTAGTTCGATGAGAAACCCCAAGGTGTCGATGCTGTAAAAGCTACTTCCACTCTTCACCAGCGTTGAAAGACGGAGAGAAGGAGTAAGAGTGAGAGGAAAAGAGAGGGGAAACTTCATTTTCCAGCAAAGTCTGGGACTCGGTGATATTTGGCTCGCGCGTCAGAGAAGTTTATGGTTTACTTGGAAATCCAAACGTGTTGAAGTGACGAGAAGAAATATGAATCGCGGTATAAAGGGAAACAGGTTAAGTTGACTTGATGTTGTCTTCATAGCAGAGTTGGACGAAGTACTTGACGGTACTTTAAGTATCAGTTACTTGCAAGTACTCGTCAAGACGAGTACTTGAAGTAAAAGTACTTGAAAAAATCAAGTACCAGTATCAAGCACTTTTCAAGTTCTCGGGTACGTCTCATGAATTCTGGTACTTGGGTCATTCCATGTCAAATCGACCCAGAGTTGGAATCGACGACTTTCAATTTCGATGAAATTTAGTCAGAAGTTTTGTATTATCATAAAACCAAGTTCTACCAAGGAAAAAAAATTAAATTTCGTTTTCAAAAGTTATTCAAAATTTAACCATTTTTCAAATTATTTTTTTTCTAAATATCTTGCAAACTATGATGGTTATGAAAAATCGTTTGTTTCGTCTTAAAGAGTATACTTGAGGCTACGAAAAAAAAAAATTTCACAAATTTTTTTTTGAAAAATGATGAATTTGGAGAATTTTGAATTTTTTTAAATCGTGAAAATCCACAATTAACATCGAATTTTTTGTTCAATTTTTTAAATATCGCGTTACAGCTGTCATAAGGGCGTATGCCAGCCAAAGGTAGGGCTGCAAAGCCATAAGGGCGTATCGAAATTTGTTTTTTTCAGGAATCGACGTAATTATGACCGAAAAGTATAGAACCTATGGAAAAAAAAATTTCCCAATTTTTAAAAATTTTTTATACGCCCTTATGGCTTTCCGAGTGGGTCTCGAAAGCCATAAAAGCATATTGATTTTTTTTTTCAGGAATCTACGTAAATTATGACCGAAGAGTGTAGAACCGATCAAAAAAATTGCTGAAAAAAAAAATTCGATACGCCCTTATGGCTTTCGACACCAACTCGGAAAGCCATAAGGGCGTATAAAAAAAAAAAAATTGGGAAATTTTTTTTTTCAGCGGTTCTATACGTTTCGGTCATAATTACGTTGACTTGAAATTTCGCTATTTTCAGGTTTTTGAAAATAGGCCCAAAATTGAGCAAAACAATTTTTTATCGAAATTAATGAAAATTTTGATTTTTTGAAAAAACTATTGATAGATTCGTGTTTAGGGGGCAAAAATACATCGATATGAGGCCCGAAAAACAAAAATAATTTTTTTTTTTTTTGCATTTTGGCCAAAATTCAATCGGTTCACTAAAATGGCTGCAATTTATTTTCTAGATAGAATTGCGGCTTGAGCATGAGCTCATTCTCTTCGTAATCGTTCACGCTTCAAAATCCCGTTTGGTTCATCCCATTACGATCATTTTTCGATTTTTGGCAGATTTTTAAAGTTCAACAATAGATTTTTGTAAATTTTTTAAGGTATACCCCTTTCCATTTTTTTCGGCGATTTTCAAACTGCTCTCGTTTCTACAAAAAATTAGTTATCGAGATGAACTTAACGGCATTCTCTAAGTTTGGTCACAAGCTTTGCGTACGAAAAACAAATTTTGAAATCGGTTGAACCAAAGTGAAGTTATGAGCACTTGAAATTTTGCTATTTTCAGGTTTTTGAAAATAGGCCCAAAATTGAGCAAAACAGTTTTTTATCGAAATTCATGAAAATTTTGATTTTTTGAAAAAACTATTGATAGATGCGTGTTTAGGGGGCAAAAATACATCGATATGAGGCCCGAAAAACAAAAATATTTTCTAGATAGAATTGCGGCTTGAGCAAGAGCTTATTCTCTTCGTAATCGTTCACGCTTCAAAATCCCGTTTGGGAAATTGGGAAAATTTTTTTTTCATCGGTTCTATACTTTTCGGTCATAATTACGTCGATTGCTGAAAAAAAAAATTCGATACGCCCTTATGGCTTTCGACACTAACTCGGAAAGCCATAAGGGCGTATAAAAAAAAAAAAAAATTGGGAAAATTTTGTTTTCATCGGTTCTATACGTTTCGGTCATAATTACGTCGATTCCTGAAAAAAAAAATTTCAATACGCCCTTATGGCTCCTGGATGCCATAAGGGCGTAAAAGAGGTGATACGCCCTTATGGCAGCTGTAACGCGATATAATACCTTGTACTGATTTGAAGAGATCCTGAAATTTTCAGAAATTTTTTTTTTTGTTCGAAAAATATGAATTTTTCTAAGTTGAGCAATCATGTAATTTTGTAATTTTGAGCATTCAAAATCACATGATTGATCAACCTCACTTAACTAACGATTACACCCAGAAAAAGAATTTATTTGGTTTAAATAAATTTATTTGAAATAAATAAAATTTTATTTAAATATCGGCCTAATAAGAGATTTATTAGGCCACTATTCAAAGGAATCGGTACAATCAAATAAATCTTTTTTCTGGGAGTATAGAGGTAAAAATTTAAAAGTTTTACCAAAATTCAAAAATTCATATTTTTGATACAAAAAAAAACTCATTTCTGAAAATTTCAGTATCTTATAAGATCAGTGCAAGTGTTATATAAAAAAAAAACCAAAAATGTAATGTTCATCGTGGATTTTCACGATGTTGAAAAATTCAAAATTCTCCGAATTCATCATTTTTCAAAAATTTGTTTCGGAATATATATTTTTTTTCGTAGCCCCAAATATACTCATTAAGACGAACCCAGAACGATTTTTTCGTAACTATAATAGTTTTCGAAATCTTCAAAAAACAAACTTGAAAAAATGGTGAAATTCTGAATGTTCGAAAAAAAAATTTAATTTTTTTCTCTGTTAGAACTTTGTTTTACGATAAAAAAAAACTTCCGACCAAATTTCATCGAAATTGAAAGTGGTCGATTCCAACTCTCGGTCGATTTGACATGGAATTACCCATATTCAAAGGCTCCGCACATGCAACCATCAGCAAGATACATTCAAAAGTACTTGATACTTGTACTTGAAAAAAGTACTTCAAGTACAGAAAAGTACTTGAAATTTTCAAATACAGTACTTCAAGTACAGGAAGTACTCGAAAAATTTAAGTATAATACTTGAAGTACTTTTCAAGTACTTTGTACTTACAAGTACTGTACTTCAAGTACCCGCAAGTACCGAGTACTTTCAAGTACTGCCAAGCTCTGCTTAATAGTGAAGTTGTGTCGTTCTGTTCGGTTTCTTTTAGGGTTTATTCTTGAAAATCACCTTTTTTCGTTTCCAGGTGTATATTCCCCCTTAAGCATGGTAAAATCAGCGACAGTTCAATCATCGTTAGTCAAAATTCATTTCTGACAATAAGATCAATCGTCCATTTGTCGAATCAATCGATCATCATGAATCCCAGAGCTAAAAACAATTGATGATGAATGATTTGATTAACCAGTAATTGAAAAAGGACGATATGGATAATCTCAGTTGATGTAACGCCGGAAATCACACGCGTAGAGAAAAGGAACATTTCGCGAATCGAATATCAACCGCTAATACGAAAAGTACCCGGATAATGTGGAAATTCACTATGACTGGACCCTCGTTATAAATTGTGTACCGATTCGATGCTGATGGCATGAAAGGAAATTGGACACTGGCATGCAAATGGAAACACACGTTAGCAATCGCTCAATCGCCAACTTCAAAGCGATCACGTAACCATGGGCTGAACTTGACTGCGCATGTAACGAACAGTGTCTTGATTCCGTGACGTTGAATCGTAAATGAGTAGCAAAAATGAAAGGAGACTTCTGGTACCTTGGAATCGTGATTATCACCAAAATAACATTTTTTTTGTTCAGTCTCCAATCGGTGCAAGTATTATAAAAATTTTCTGATACTTTTGATAATTAAAATCTGATAATGTAATAAAATTAATTCCAAATTAAAATTGGTGCGCTGTAAGTCAATGTTGAACGACCTTTGCAAAAAAATGTTGTGCACGTTTCGAAGTATGTTTGTGTACGTTACTGCCAATTGTGAATTGAGATTTTAAAGATCCTACTTAGTGAAAAAAGTGTGTAACAATAGTTTTACATAAAAAATTTTCAGTTTTGTAACGTCAAAAATGGAAGTTTTTTTAGAGTATCAATGATAGTTGATGTACGATGTGCTGAACTTGACCGAGACTTTTTAGTTGTGCAATTAATATCTATAATACATCTTCCGGAATCAGACACCCAGTGTAAAAAAATTAGAATTTTGCACATAGCTTCCTCATTTTTTTCCGTTGACCACCTCTATGACATGTATGTTTATTATCATGGCTTCCTCATAAAGGAAGCTTCACGAACGACGGAAACAAATGAAGAAGCTATGTGCAAATTTCTAATTTGCATGATTTTTTAGAAATTCGGTTCAATAGCATTATTAATTGTTTTTGTCGTCCAGTGTATTGTTGCTAGAGAAGTTAACTCCATAGCTGTTAAATTAGGAAACTTAGTGTTAACAAGTATTTTTCGAAAATTTCAAAAATTTTTTGCGAACGAACATCTCGAGCGTTTTTCACCAAATTCAACCCTAACCATTCTTATCATCTAGTGTATTCGTGCAAAAAGTTTTAGCTCGATACTTCTAAAAATGCGGATGCTGGAGCGTTAAAAAAATTTTGCTGGAAATTTCAAAAAAAAAAATTTTAACCGAACCCCTCGGGCGATTTTTATGAAATTCGGCATTATTTTTCATTGTCATTGAGTGTATCGTCACAAAAAAAATCAGCTCGATAAATGCAATATTACAAAAGTTAGAGAACTTACAAATTTTTTGCGAAAAATTAAAAAAAAATTTCAAACCGAACCTCTTGAGCGATTTTTTCCAAATTCAATCCCAACCGTCCTTATTGCAAAGTGTATCTGCACATAATATTTCAGGGTGGTAATTGCAAAATTACGAAAGTTAGACCACTAACGAGCAATTTACAGAATATACGAAATCCAGCTAAATAGACAATTATTTTGCAATTTGAAAAAAAATTGCACTCAGAACAGGGACATACGTAGTCTACTTGTATACCAAATTTCGAGTTGATCGGCCAAAGCGTTCTCCAGACATATTCATTTTAAAGAATGCACAAAGCGTACACACACACACACACACATACACACATACACACATACACACATACATACGTCCGGACATTTTTTCTAAATGTGATTTCTCGACGTTTTGGGACATTTTGAACATACTGACATGAAAATTACGAAAAAAAATTTTTTCGCGAAAACAAAGCTTCCTTTATGAGGAAGCAAAATCACCTAACGATTCTACGAAGTTGATTAATCCATGTACAGTGGACGGTCCCATAACTGGACTCGTCAGGACCGAAAACGCTCCCATAACTTGACTTTCCCCCCATTCTCCCGATTCAGTGTTTCAAGCGCTGTAATTTTTGAAAAAAATATAGATGTATACAGTTGTTATTCATGTACAGTGTGTAATCTGCGCGGGAAGAGATCGGTGAAGCGTTTGGTTACATTTTTTCTCAGCAATTTGTCTCGTGAAGCAGTAACACTCGGCTAAATGGTCGATTGGGACAGGGCAAAGGAAAAACGGGGAGGAATAAAAAAAAAAAAAAAACGTTGAAGATACAGTAGCACGAGAGTACCGCGACGGAAATGAAAGTTTCTGTCGTTGGGAAGTCACCAACGAGAATGGGAGGACAACGACGACGAGTTAGGGGATGGGAAAAGAGGAAGAGGAGTAAAAAAAAAAAGAGGTCGCCCGAATGCAATCGGTAAAGTAATTTCAGTTTATTTAGGGGAGCAATGCGAACTGTCACGAGTATAAGAGCGAAAGAAGAGGAAAAAAAAGCGCGAGGGAGTCCGGACGAGTGGCAGAAAGTACTAAGAGGATCGAGGCGAAAGAAAGAGAAGAAGGAACAAAAAAGCTCATGAACGTAAAGTAGAAAATAGCAAGAACGCCCCCTTGAAATCTACTCTGGTCGTGAGAGCAATGTATAGAACAGAGCTGGGCTGTACTTGAAAGTACTCGGTACTTGCAGGTACTTGAAGTACAGTACTTGCAACTTGCAAGTACAAAGTACTTGAAAAGTAATTCAAGTGTTGTACTTAAATTTTTCAAGTACTTCCTGTACTTGAAGTACTGTACTTGAAAATTTCAAGTAATTTTCTGTACTTGAAGTATTTCTTTCAAGTACAAGTATCAAGTACTTTTGAATGTGTCTTGCTGATGGTTGCATGTGCAAAGCCTTTGAATATGGGTCATTCCATGTCAGATCGACCAATATTCGGAATCGACCCTTTCGATTTCGATGAAACTTGGTCAGAAGTTTTCTTTTATCATGAAACAAAATTACTAGAACCAATGAAATAAAGTTTTGAAGGCATTTACTTGGTTCATTTTTTTCAGTCAATTCCATAAATTTGTGTTTCAATAAACGAATTTACTTTAATCTAACAATATGTTATCAATTATATGTAATATGCTGTTTGAATCAAGAACATATTTTATCATTCAAAACATGCATGTCTTTTAATACAGGAAGCACTGAGAAAAAAAATTTGTTGAATCAACAAATTAACTAGTCAACTAATTGTTGCTAAACATTTTATAAAAAATATATAGCCCTTGCCAAATAATTTAATATGCATAGTTTAGTGACCCCAAAAATAGATAAATAGAAAAAAAAGACAAATCTGCGCTAATTCTCCGATCCAATTTCTCTGTCCGACCGAGATTCGAACCCTCGACTCCTACCTACCATCATACCTATCCTACCTAACTACCTAACACACTACCTATTACGCTATCGACTACTACTATGCACTTGAAAAAAAGTTAGGAGTTATGAAGATTCGAATATAAGAAAACATTTAAAAAATCAGTTTTTTTAAATTTTTAACAACTTATGTTTACTATTAAAGTATACTATAGAAATGATAGTTCTTTGCTTGAAGGAAATAAAAATTTTATCATTCCAAACTAATATTCTATTGAAATAAAATAATGTGTTATTTACTTTACTACAGCTTCTTTTCAAATAATCACAATCAATTTTATATCTAATAAATATTGAAAATACTACAGAAATATTTTTAGAAGTAAAATGATGATGAATTTATTGCAAAGAAATAATTTTGTTCGAAAAAAAAAAATTCCTATTGAAGTCGTTTTTTTACATTAAAATAATCATCATTTTAGATTCAAATAATCTAATGTTTATGATGCGATAAATGTAATTAATGTAATGAATACAAATTCAATCAAATCTGTTTGAATAAAAATATTTTTTTGAAGTAAAATAATAATAACTTATTGCAAGAAAATAATTTTTTCGAAAAAAATAATTTTGTATTGAATTCGTTTTTTAGATTCAAATAATCTCATGTTTATGATCCGATCAATGTAATTAATCCAATGAATACAAATTTAATCAAATCTATCATGCATTTAATTGTTACTATTAAATAAGAGTTTAATATAATGGAGTCATAGATCCGTGAAAATATTTTTCTAAATGAAGAGTGATTTTCTTGGTTCAACAAATAAATAATCGAATTAATAAATATTCATTTAATTAATAAATTCATGTTCTCAAATTCAGTAATTTTTTCTCTCAGTGTATTTATTAGGAAAATTAGTAATATTTTGTCACCTATTACTATTTTACAAAAAATTAGTAATATTTTTTTGCCAATTACTAATTTTCAGATAAATTAGTAACATGCTCCCGCTAATTACTAATGTTAGAAAAAAAAAATTTGTAATATTTATTTGCTAATTATTAATTTTTCGACAACATTGGATAATAAAAAAAGATAATTTTTTTTTTTGCCGATCACTCAGTTGAGATCCAGGCAGTTGAGCTTTCGAAATGCTCGGAGCATAACCAGCTTGCCACGATATCTGTCTCCTCTCCCATCCAACAGGTCAGACAAACTTGAGCGTCACTGGCAGGAGCGCAGGGACTACGCCCTCTACTCGACGACTTTATTGGCTTTTAAGACTAGCGTAATTAAAATGTAAAGGGTTGTCAGCTTGCCTGGCCGGCATCTTTCTCATTCCCTTTCCGCTTATCCTTCTCTTCATCTCGTCTCGGTCGCTCAATCTGCTTGAAACCCGCGGGGTCAGGAGAGACCGGTCGACGGAAATATATATATATAGAACCGGCGAAAACCATCGTCAAGTATAATACCCCGTTCTTCGTAGCGAGAGAGAAACGCGAGATGGAGGAGCGATTGGATGAGAGAGAGAGAGAGAGAGAGAGAGAGAGAGAGAGAGAGAGAGAGAGAGAGAGAGAGAGAGAGAAAGAGAGAGAGAGAGAAAGAGAGAGAGAGAGAGAGAGAGAGAGAGAGAGAGAGAGAGAGAGAGAGAGAGAGAGAGAGAGAGAGAGAGAGAGATCTTTGAGTTTGAGCAAACTGACGAACC
>CAMPGC010000210.1:0-18184 GCA_946863875.1 Alloplasta piceator
ATAGGTAGCGTGTTAGGTAGTTAGGTAGGATAGGTATGATGGTAGGTAGGGTCGAGGGTTCGAATCTCGGTCGGACAGAGAAATTAGATAGGAGAATTGGCGCAGATTTGTCTTTTTTTCTATTTATTTCTTTTTGGGGTCACTAAACTATGCATATTAAATTATTTAGCAAGGGCTATATATTTTTTATAAAACGCTTAGCAACAATTAATAAACACGCATTTGATTGAATCAATCATTTTTCCTGTTGATTGAACCAATTAATTTGTTGATTCAACAAATTTTTTTTCTCAGTACTTCCTGTATTAAACGACATGCATGTTTTGAATGATAAAATGTGTTCTTGATTCAAACAACATTTTACATATAATTGCTAATATATTGTTAGGTTCAAGTAAATTCGTTTATTGAAACAGAAATTTATGGAATTGACTGAAAAAAATGAACCAAGTAAATAAATAAGGGAACCAATCTAATATGTTTTGGCAAATAATGAAAAAAATGATTTTTTGCCTTCAAAACTTTATTTCATTGGTTCTAGTAATTTTTTCTCTCACAATGTATACTACGTTCTTTTCAATTTTTACAATGTACACTGTAATTTTTTCACGGGCCCTGGATAATTTTTACAATGTGAAGTGTGTAAAAAGTTCACCGGATACAACAGAAATATAACGTTTCACGAAGTGTACATTTTACGGTTCCACGCTGTAAAAATTCGTCTGATGGTCATGTACTATGTCATATGTGACATCCGTATATTGTATTAAAGAAATATGCAAATTTCACTGTTCGCCCTTCCGGAGGCGCTGTTGATGCGGAAAACTGTAAAAATTAATGGGAATCTCAGCAGTTCTCACTGATCATTTTTTTCCGTGCCCCATTTTTTGTTCCATCGTGGGTGAAAATTTGCAATTTTAATTTTTTTTTTTCAAAATTCATTATTCGAGAGATTCGATGTGAGTCGCCAAGATCGAGGTTTGCGGGGAAATTTTCCGGCTGTGATGTAACGAACGTGTATATCATGGTCGAGAATAATTTACTACCCCTATCCTTTTGACCGCGCTATAAATATCTCGGTGGATTTTCAACGCGAGGAAACTTTGGAAAACTCGAGCCAAACCACCCCTCGCCACCATTATGGAGTCGAGATTGAGCAATAAATTTCAAAATTTACTTTGCTTTACTCGCGCGCACGCGCAAGAGTATTTTTGAATACTTGTCTCGAGACGCTGCCGCGTCTCTTGATTCAAGCTTTTATACGGCGCAGAAAAACTGAGATTTTTGTGCGACGATGCTCGAAATTCGATTCAACGCATTGTCGGATCGAACTTTTCGACTTTTAGCCTTGAAGATCCGTGAGAATGAATTTTATTTTTCAATGCCGGTATTAATATAATAAAGGGGATGTTGGTGGCGCGACACCACCAAGACGACAAAATTAGATAAGACCGAGGAGATGGACGAGCATTGTTACAGAGGGGATGAGAATTTTCTCTCTCTCTCGGTGAAAGAATTTCTATTGAAGCGACGATGCGGGGGTAGTATATATATATATAGGGAACCACCCCACTGTGCATTTGGGTCTGTGTAAGCCGTTTGTATCAAATGACTCGGGCGCCGAATCACCCTTATTACGACGGCAAAATTTATCACTCGATGAAAATTTTCAACGAGTATTTTATCCAGCCTGATATAATTGCCAAATTGCCTCGCCTTACCCTCGATTATGCACAAGTACAGCTTGTGAGGCTTTGGAAATCGATTTTTCATTTTCTTGAAGGTAATAATCAAACGCTCGGAAAGAATTGAAAATATATAGGAAAGAAAAAAAAATCACGGACTCATGGATATGGGCCATTTTTTTTCCAGTCCAGAAGATTCCCGTAGTAAAAAACTCCATTCGTCGCCATTGAAAAATCCCCATTCATTCCCCATTGCCAAAATAACCAATGGAGATGAATGCCGAATTGCCTAAGGGGATTTTCGCCATTGAATTCCCCATTTGAAATCGAATGAGGATTTTCCAATGAGGATTGACTTCCCCATTTGAAACGGAATGGGGATTATCCTATGGGGATCCAATGAAGAAAATCCCCATAGGCAATTCGCCATTCATCTCCATTGGTTTTTGTAGGCAATGGGGAATGAATGGCGATAATCAGTGGAGATTCTTTCATATAGTAAAAAACTCCATTCGTCACCATTGAAAAATCGCCATTCATTCCCCATTGCCAAAATAACCAATGGAGATGAATGCCGAATTGCCCAAGGACATTTTCGCCATTGAATTCCCCATTTGAAATCGAATAGGGATTTTCCAATGAGGATTGACTTCCCCATTTCAAATGGAATAGGGACTCCCATAGGCATCAGTCGGCAAGAACTCCTTGCATGGATTTTTTGGATACCGACTTCTGCTAATATTCCGTGCTCACACTCGTCTAGATAAGCATACTCCTCGCATAATCCGTATGGGAGTTCAGCGGCTTGCTGTCCTGCGACATCTCGCGCCAAGTCTCGGAACTAACGCGACGCGGTTTCCAATGGACATCTTTGGGTAATGCTGATCATTCAGTTCATCCACATTTACTTCCCAATGGACATCATTGGGTAAAGCTGATCACTTCGTTCATCAGCATTTGCCTTCCAATGGACACCATTGGGCAATGCTGATCGTTCGGTCCATCAGCATTTGCTTTCCAATGGACGTCATTGGGCAATGGTGACTTTTCAATGGATATCCATTCACTGATCAATGGTCGTTCCTATACGCCATTGAAAAATGCGGAAACCTCAATGGGTCCCCATTCATTGTCCAATGGAGTCGTATGAGGACCATTGGTTGCCATTGGCGATTCAATGGAGTTTTTTACTACGGGTTATTCGAGAGTCGCGAATACGAATCGACATCAGAGAGTCATGGATTTTTAAATTAGATTCAACAAATTAAGATTTATTGATTTATAAATAAACGAAATTTTTTTAAAACAAGTTTTCATTAGTTGTTAATAAAAAATAACTAAACAGTTAAAAATAATATTCTTCCGATTGGACATAAGTCTTGAAATAAAAGCATGTTACACCCTCTTTTTTTCCTCTTCTGTTAAAATGTAACACGTTTTTATTTGAAAACTTATTTCCAATCGAAATATAATTATTTTTAACTTTTTAGTTATTTTTTATTAACAACTAATGAAAGCTTGTTTTTACAACAACAAAAATTCCGTTTATTTTTTGCTCTTAGTATTTATGATGTTAAAAAAATAGTTTAGTAATTTATATCTAGTTTCGCATAATTTTTTGCAAAAAAAAATTTTCGCTAAATTTCTCGCACAAAAATTATTTTGCAAAATTTGTTGGACAAAATTATTTCACACAATTAATTTGTAACATTTTTCTGCATAATTTATGCAAAAAAATTTGTTCACAAAATTTTTTAGTAAAATGTTGCAAATCAATTGCTTAAAACCATTTTCAAGCAATTTTTTTATACAAATTTCGCAAAACTATTTTTTTGCAAAAAATTTGCAAATTTTTTGTGATAATATTGCATTGTCATCCGATTTACATATGCATGACAAATTTTAACTCAATCGAAAACCGAGAAGTGGGTCAAATTTAACCCAAATAAAAGCTTATAATAAAATCGATCTTCAATTTTTCATTTTATTTTTCTTCTGTGTTGAACATCAGCATACAAGGTAAATAAAATCATGAAAGTCGAGTTTTATTTTTTTATAAACTATATCAAAATTTACTCCGAAACTCCAAAAATGAAAATTGCGGAATTTTCACGGCTTTTGGGGTCTTCAAATATTTCTCAAATAACAGTCCAAGTCTCTAAGAACACGCAATTTTTTCATTTCTATATACGAAAATTTTGAAATAAATGGTATTTATTGTATTTTTTTACTCCGAAATAGAGTTTCCTCTTCTAATGTCCAAATAAATAACTTTCTTGAAACGCCCACTATGGAGCTATTTTTTCCTTAAAAGTGCCATATCTCAAGAGTGTTATCCTAAAATGTTATGAAAAAAAATAAAAAATGGCAAAAGTAATGATTTTTTACGAAAAAAATCGTATTCGCTCGTTCATAATTTTTTTTCACCATCTTAAAAATTGAAAAAAAAAATTCAGGGTGCATTTGCATATTGAGGATGATTGAAAGTGTCACCCTGAATTTTTTGAGATCATTTTGAATAACACTCTGGACATGACAAGTGCTCAAATATGGCTGGGGTCAAAATGACCCCAGTATCGAAGAGTGCGCCGGGTCTTGGGCTTCCCGCTCAACATTTTTCGTAGTTAACCGAAACACTATGCGTTAGGTAGATTCTCGAATTCCTTCTGGACCCCCCGATCCGTTTATTCGTGAGTTTGACTCAACCAACGAGCTTCCTTTGGTTCGACGCGCGATATTAAAGCCAGAGGGACGGTAATTAGCAGTTAGCACGGTTTAGCCGGAGAGAGAGCGGCTGTCGCGAGGGGTAGCTGCGAAAGCTGGCGAAAGCTCTCAAGAGTGGGAGATTAACGTTGAATTTATATATATATAGGCACGAGTGAGTTTGGTGGGGTTGGCGCATTTATGATTGGCCGTCAAAGGATTAATCTCCGAGGGGGATGAGACCACACCCCCAATAGCTCAATCCGCGCATCCTCGACCGAATTGCGATAGTCCTATGTGCTTAAAACCCGTGTATACATGTATTTATCATGATAATTAAACTTTTTCATCTTCGGGATACCTCGTATCACGTTTTTTCACATTTACACGTCGAATAACGTTTTTCCACACCGCCTATTCCAACTTCTTATTCATCTTTTCGGTCTAGTATTTGGCATTGAAAATATTTTTGGTCCGTTGCTTTTTTTTAAATCGATATTTATCATACTGGGATTGAATTTGGAATCGTCAGATTTTTTATAAATATAAATAAACAAAGTATGTACGAAAAAAAACACAGGATTTATGGCTGTCCAAACATTTCTTTTATGCGCACCCCCTTAAGGGTCGCGAATAACAAAAAATTACAAAAAATACACCGGAAATTTTAAAAACAAAAAAAATGACGCCTGAACGAAGTCTGTACGACCAAAAACACGGTAGTTATGGCTGTCAAAAAATTGATTTTACGCGCACCCCCTTAAGGGTTGCCAAAAAAAACTACAAAAAACACAATTAGAAAATTTAAAAACAAAAAAAATGACACCCGAACGAAGTCTGTACGATAAAAAACACGGGTGTTATAGCTATCCAAAAATTTGTTTTATGCGCACCCTCTTAAGGGTTGTGAAAAAAACTACAAAAAACCTACCAGAAATTTTGAAAACGAAAAAAATGACGCCTGAACGAAGTCTGTGCGACCAAAAACACGGTAGTTATTACTGTCTAAAAGTTTATTTTACGCGCACATCCTTAAGGGTTGCAAACAAAAACTACAAAAAATACTTAGAAAATTTGAAAACAAAAAAATGATGCCTGAACGAAGTCTGTACGACCAAAAACAGGGTAGTTATGGCTGTCCAAACATTTCTTTTATGCGCACCCCCTTAAGGGTTGCGAATAAAAACAACTACAAAAATAACACGCTTAGAAAATTTGAAAACAAAAAAAATGACGCCTTAATGAAGTCTGCACGACCCAAAACACGGAAGTTATTACTGTCCAAAAATTTCCTTTATGCGCACTCCCTTAAGGGTTGTGAAAAAAAAACTACAAAAAACCCACTTGGAAAATTTGAAAACAAAAATAATGACGTCTGAACGAAGTCTTTGCGACCAAAAGCACAGGAGTTATGGCTGTTGAAAATTTTATTCTACGCGCACCCCCTTAAGGGTTGCGAAAAAAAACTGCAAAAAATACAGCTAGAGAATTTGAAAACAAAAAAAAATGACACCTAAACGAAGTGTATGAAATTTCGCAGATGCAGATTGATGCAGATATAATGTTTTGTCGGTAAACAGAACAGTAGTAGGGTGAGACCACTAGCGAATGAACGGCAACGCCACTAGTGAATGAACGGTTGAGAAACTCCACCAGCGAATGGACAACCGTACTACGTAGTAAAATCGCTATATATAGATATAATTTACGTGCCGATGTTTATTCGCTGGGGGGCTTCCATTCAACCGTCACATATTCATCTTCATGGCGCCATCTCTTGGTTATTTGTGGAAGCGCGTTCGGATGTCGAAACTTTCTGCCGCAAGATGGTGGAAGTTGTCACTTCCGTGCCATGCGCACGTGTTACGATCAGTTACGATTCCGCATACTCACACACACACACACACACACACACACACACACACACACACACACACACACACACACACACACACACACACACACACACACACACACACACACACACACACACACACACACACACACACACACACACACACACACACACACACACACACACACACACACACACACACACACACACACACACACACACACACACACACACACACACACACACACACACACACACACACACACACACACACACACACACACACACACACACACACACACACACACACACACACACACACACACACACACACACACACACACACACACACACACACACACACACACACACACACACACACACACACACACACACACACACACACACACACACACACACACACACACACACACACACACACACACACACACACACACACACACACACACACCGCATACGCATTTATTGCTCTGGTTTTCGCACAAGTGCCGCTCTGAATAGTTCTCAATTCCCGGATTATTTTTCCCGTTCTCTTTATTATTGTACTATTTATCGTCCGAAGAAAAAGAACGAGAAAGCAAATCGGGAATCGTGATGCACGAACGATCGACTCTCGGAATATCTTAGCTTCGGAGAGTGGAGAGTATCTCGAATAACTCCGCTGTATTCCTTCGTTTGACGCATTCGGTCATTGACGTTTTGACATTTCGCAATATTACCATATATTGCTGAGTTCCAACTTTTTTCGTATAACCTAAAAAAAAAAAAACGATAAAAATAGTGCGCGTCGAAGAATCGCCGATGTCAGGAATAATTGTCGTAGTTTGAAAAAACATGCGAAGAAAAATGTCGAGCGCAGGTTAAAAACAGCCTCATTCATATCACGAGAGGTCGACTGCTTTCTTTCACGCTGACGAAAAAAAAAAAAAAAAGTTCTCGATTGATATACTGCGAACGAGTTTGAGAACAAGGCCGCAATTGTGAGGATCGAGAAGAAAATGACCGGATTCATCGCGATCCTGCTCACCTTGATTTCAACATTGATATTCGTGTGCGACGCCGGGCCAATTGCGACAAACGTAACGACAAAGAATTCTATTTACGAAGAGATAAGGAAGGATCATCAGATATGTACAAATATCTTTCTCGATTCTCGTTACGCCAAGAATTGCGCCGACGTTGGATTTCCAACGGACAACGCTAGCCTCAACAATGCCACGCAATATTTGTGTCTAGCACTTTACGACAGAATCTTTCGGCTGTGTTATCTCAGCTCACGCGTGAAGAATTCGCAAATTTCATTGCCTCCGAGCGCCGATGTCTTTGACGCTCGAGTCAATGAATCCAAAAAGACGGATATCATGCATTTTTGTTCAGAATGGAAAAATCCGCAAGGATCACGATACTCGCGGATCAAGACTTACATCGAGCAATTTGAGACGCTGATGAAAGGATTGGCCACTTGCATGAAAATTTGCACCGATTGGTACGGCCAGAAGGTCGATCTTTGCTGGGTAGTCGCGACTATGGATGATATAGGTGCGAAAATGTTGGCTAACGATTCTTCTCTGTCAAAAGAGATAGAGAAATCACCCCCAGAATCTTCAAAACTGGTGAAAAAAGTCGTAACAATGACCAACGCCGCTAACGATTCCATCAAAAAATTGGACAATTTGGCTGTCCCGGTCGGTAAAACAGTAAACAAAAGCATTGCCGTTGAAACAAAAGTCAAAGAGTCACCGGAGGCGGCTCCCCCACGATCCCCCGAGAAAAGCCATGGAGACGTTTCTCCAAAACTGGAAATTCCATTGGCCCAGGAACAAAAAACATCAGTGGTTTCCACTCCACTCGTCGTCCCAGCTTCCGCCAAGGATCGTGATCCGAAAGATCCAGCGGAGCGACCGAAGGATTCGGCTGACGCTCGAGAAACTCGGATAGATGCGTCTTCGACGAAAAACGATGAAACAAACTTGGAAAACGATCCGGCGGAACGCGCCAACGATGTAAACACGGAGACTGAGAAAATACCGGTTTTGGAGGAAGATCCGATCGAGCCAGAGAACAACGTTATTTCGGAACACACGCAGGAAGACGAGAAAGGTGGAAAATCGATAATCATGAAAAACGGATAAATTATTTTATCATCGATAATTATGAATAACAAATTATGTTTGTATTAATCCGGTCGTTTTAAATTTACAGGTGTAGCAGAACTTCAGGAAGATGGTAATGAATTTGGTAAGAGACCATTGTAATGAGACACTACGCTTATTTAAGACTCGTAATCCGTTCCAGGGTTGCGAAATTTGTAATGTAAAAGTAATGCATTGTTCATTACTTTTGGAATGTGTAATGGAAAAAATTTCCATTATCCATTACAATGTAGTGTGTAATGGAAAAAAATTTTATTACCCATTACAATGTAGTGGGTAATGGAAAAAATTTGCATTACCCATTATAATGTAGTGTGTAATGGAAAACATTTTCATTACCCATCACAATTTAGTGTGTCATGGAAAACATTTTCATTACCCATTACAATGTAGTGTGTAATGGAAAACATTTTCATTACCCATTACAATGTAGTGTGTAATGGAAAACATTTTCATTACCCATTACAATGTAGTATGCAATAGAAAAAAATTTCCATTACCCATTACAATGTAGTGTGCAATGGAAAAAAATTTCATTACCCATTACAATGTAGTGTGTAATGGAAAAAAATTTCATTACCCATTACAATGTAGTGTGTAATGAAAAAAAATTTCATTACCCATTACAATGTAGTGTGTAATGAAAAAAAATCCATTGCCCATTACAATGTACTGTGTAATGGAAAAAAATTTCATGACCCCATTACAATGAAGTGTGTAATGGAAAAAATCTCCATGGAAAAAAATTCATTACCCATTACAATGTAGTGTATAATGGACAAAATTTCCATTACCCATTACAATATAGTGTGTAATGGAAAAAAATTTCATTACCCATTACAATGTAGTATGCAATAGAAAAAAATTTCCATTACCCATTACAATGTAGTGTGCAATGGAAAAAAATTTCATTACCCATTACAATGTAGTGTGTAATGGAAAAAAATTTCATTACCCATTACAATGTAGTGTGTAATGAAAAAAAATTTCATTACCCATTACAATGTAGTGTGTAATGAAAAAAAATCCATTGCCCATTACAATGTACTGTGTAATGGAAAAAAATTTCATGACCCCATTACAATGAAGTGTGTAATGGAAAAAATCTCCATGGAAAAAAATTCATTACCCATTACAATGTAGTGTATAATGGACAAAATTTCCATTACCCATTACAATATAGTGTGTAATGGAAAAAAATTTCATTACCCATTACAATGTAGTGTGCAATGGAAAAAAATTTAATTACCCATTACAATGTAGTGTGTAATGGGAAAAAATTTAATTACCCATTACAATGTAGTGTGTAATGGGAAAAAATTTAATTACCCATTACAATGTAGTGTGCAATGGAAAAAAATTCATTACCCATTACAATGTAGTGTGTAATGAGTAATGGAGATTTTTACCATTACACACTACATTGTAATGGGCAATGAAAATGGCAATGCATTACAAAAACTAATGCATTACTTGCAACCCTGATCCGTACTCGATAATGTTACAATTGTTTAACGATCGTAGAATCACCGCCGTCGTCGAACGAAGATTTGAACGAGGTGCCGCCCGCACAAACATCAGAAAAACGTGAATTCGTTCCACGTATGCCCGGAGTACTCCGCGATGACGATGATTCACATTTTTTTGGCTACTTGACCGTTATCAGTGTTATATGCATTGCCGGTTACGTTGGTTATCACAATAAGCAAAAGGTACGAATTACGTCTAATTCCTATTCGTTTGTCCAATAAATGTTTTGGACAATTTTCAAAAACTTTCAAAGTTGAACAAACACACATGATAAATCTGTGGCATCCCGGCAGAACGAGTCAAGTCCATTTTTTTCGAAAAATGAGTTAAAAACGGATATCAGTCAATGACTAGGTCTACTTTTACATTTCCTTTACATTACATTTTTACAGGTCTACATTTGAACAATGGTTATAGTTTCACTAATTTTTTGTACAGTTTTATTAATTTTTTTATTAAAACTTCTTATTAACACTCCAACTAGATCATAAAATAGTAATCAGCGAATTTGATATTTTCAACACAAGTATTGATTTCAAATTGACCTCAAGGGATCGAATAACGTATTAAAACGATCTCAAATGAAAAATATCAAACAAAGACAAGCATTTTGAAAGGAAAAATCTTTTTTAAAGAACAAAATCTTAAAATTAGTTGATGAAAAATTTTCGGAACGTAAAAAACAAACAATTTTTTTGTACAAACAATTATATTTATAAATAATTTGTGAAGTGAAAAATGTTAAAATTAGTTGATGAAAAAGTTTAGGAATGTGAAAAATAAAAATGAAACGAAAAATTGAAATTATAACTTCAACTTTTCGTTTTTTTTACAATTTTTCACTATTTTATGATTACTATTTTATGATCTATATGCAGTTTTAATCAATAACGAACTAATAAAACTGTACAAAAAATTAATGAAACTATAACCATCGTTCAAATGTATCACTAATTATCATTTCCCATATGCGGGGCTAATTTAATTTGGACTTAACACGAATATTCAATTATTATAAACAATTGGAATTATTAGAATTTGTAATTTTATGGTAAGATATTTTTGAATCCTGAAGTATTTCTCCTGTATTGACCTGTTATTGAAAATCGAATCTGTCAAAATAGAAACAGTGATTTTTCGGAATTCTTGTTTGTAGACTTAACTCGTTATACTCGCAAACCACAGAAATGATAATAGAAAAAAATTAAAAAAGGCGTTAGAAATTTATCAACACATACAATGACAAGGAAAAACAGAATTTAATTTTGGAAATTTTTTTTCGAAGGTCCGTAACGCTTTTTGATGACTGTTTTCAATTATTCATAAATTTTGTTTGAAGGGCTGGAACGCTTTTTGAGAAAACTTTTAATTTATTAATAAATGTTTTGGAAGGGCCGTCACGCTTTTTGAGGACACTTTTCAATTAAAAGTCTCGCTAAAGATGTTTTCACATCAGAAAAGAAAAAAAAGCGTTAGAAATTGATCAACACATTCAATGACAAGGAAAAACAGAATTTAATTTTAGAATTTTTTTTTCGAAGGTCCGCAACGCTTTTTGATGACTCTTTTCAATTATTCGTAAATTTTGTTTGAAGGGCTGTAACGCTTTTTGAGAACACTTTCAATTTATTAATACATTTTTTCGAAGGGCCGTGACGCTTTTTGCGGACACTTTTCAATTATTAATGAATTTTTTCGAAGGGCCGTAACGCTTTTTGAGGACACTTTTCAATTATTCATAATTTTTTTCGAAGGGCTGTAACGCTTTTTGAGGACACTTTTCAATTATTCACACATTTTTTTTTAAGGGCTGTAACGCTTTTTGAGGACACTTTTCAATTATTCATAAATTTTTTCGAAGGGCTGTAACGCTTTTTAAGAACACTTTTCAATTATTTATAAATTTTTTCGAAGGGCCGTAACGCTTTTTGGGGACTTTTCAATTATTCATAATTTTTTTTTGAAGAGCTGTAACGCTTTTTGTGGACTCTTTTCAATAATTCATAAATTTTTTCGAAGAATTGTAACGCTTTTTGAGGACACTTTTCAATTATTTATAAATTTTTTCGAAGGGCCGTAACGCTTTTTGGGGACTCTTCAATTATTCATACATTTTTGTTGAAGGGCTGTAACGCTTTTGGAGGACTCTTCAATTATTCATACATTTTTTTGAAGTACACTTTCTGAGGACACTTTTCAATTATTCAGAAATTTTTCGAAGCGCTGTAACGCTTTCTGAGGACACTTTTCAATTATTCAGAAATTTTTTTTAAAGGGCTGCAACGCTTTTTGAGGACACTTTTCAATTATTCATAAATTTTTTCGAAGGGCTGTAACGCTTTTTAAGAACACTTTTCAATTATTTATAAATTTTTTCGAAGGGCCGTATCGCTTTTTGGGGACTCTTTTCAATTATTCATAATTTTTTTTTTGAAGGGCTGTAACGCTTTTTGAGGACTTTTCAATAATTCATAAATTTTTTCGAAGGATTGTAACGCTTTTTGAGGACACTTTTCAATTATTTATAAATTTTTTCGAAGGGCCGTAACGCTTTTTGGGGACTCTTTTCAATTATTCATACATTTATTTTGAAGGGCTGTAACGCTTTTGGAGGACTTCAATTATTCATACATTTTTTTGAAATACACTTTCTGAGGACACTTTTCAATTATTAAAAATTTTTTCGAAGGGCTGTAACGCTTTCTGAGGACACTTTTCAATGATTCAGAAATTTTTTCGAAGGGCTGTAACGCTTTTTGGGGACACTTTTCAATTATTCAGAATTTTTTTTTAAAGGGCTGCAACGCTTTTTGAGGACTCTTTTCAATTATTCATAAATTTTTTTGAAGGGTTGTAACGCTTTTTGAGGACACTTCAATCAAAAGTCTCGCTAAAGATGTTTGAACATAAAAAAACGAAAAAATGTATCATCACTACGTTTTGACAATGTTTTCTCTGTTTTCTCTGGCGAGGCAGATATTCGCAATGGTTCTGGAGGGTCGAAGAGGAAGCTCTCGCGGTGGTCGCGGCGGCAGAAGGAGACCAAGCACCGCGAATTATCGCAAGCTCGATTGTACACTCGAGGAGGCCGTTACGTCGCAGTGCAATTCAAACGTCACTCACGTCATATACTGATGCGCGCACACCAGTATGTTAAAAATATAACAAAAGGAAATGATGAAAATACTGGTGGGAAAGTGAGGAAAAACACACACACCAAGATTATCGTTACGGTTCCATGCCGGAATATTTTGTATCATAGACGTTTTCACGGTTTTAATTTTTTTTTTCTCGCCCTATTTGTGTAGTCTCGCACAAGTACACGATTCAACAGTAAATTCACTTGCTCTCTCTCCCCCTAAAAAAAATACATGATGCGTCAAATGAATTACCGCGACCAAACATGGATGAACCGATGGAAATAGACTTATTCTTGAATCCTAATCTTGGTGTAATTTCGGTTTGAATTTATAATATTTATACTTTGTGAGATCTGTATCGGTGCGATTCGACAAATGTACATAAAGCTTGGCGTCGTTATCGCGAATTTTCTCGGGAGGAAAAATTAATTACGGCGTTTTCATTAACATTTTTTCCTTGATCGTCATTATTTCGAGAGAGTTTGTTATTGGTGAGAAAAAAAATCGAAAAATTCGTAACGATGGATCTTTTCTGGCCTGTTTTTGTCGTTGTGCGATCGCCGATCACGACTATCGATACATAATTAGTAGTTGTAATAAAAATAATTTTAATAATAATGATAATAATGGTAAAAGCGTATTTTTAGATTTATGCTGTCGTCAACGGTAAATCTGTAAATTTATTCACGATTTTTCACTCGAATAAATGCCAAGAGAACATTTATTTTTCATATTCGATAAAAATCAATTTTTTTTTCCAACAAATTTTTTTGTTTTTCGACGCCGATTGTTTATATTTTAGTCGTTTTTTTATCTTGTTTTTTGTCTTTGTGAATTACGAGAGGGCTTTTTTCTTTCTCACTCAATTTTCTAGTGCGTGATTTACAATCAGTGGTACATTTCTCATCGAAATAGCGTTTGAAAACGTATTTAAAAAAAAAAAAATTATTTTTGTTTATTTTTGGGCGATTTTTCGAAAATATCAAAATGGCGGAATTGTAAGTGAACTCCACTTCGATTCGGTCGATTCCGAAATTTCTTTTTCCTACTTAGGTTGTCACTAAATTTGAAGAATGCTTAAAGAACTTGTTTGGTTCATCCCGATAACTTAAAGATGTTGAGTCCCTATGAAATCTTTTAATGTTAATTGTTGAATAAATAGCTTTTTAATCGTCGTAAAATTTTTACACGACCTCCTGAATACTTCATGTAAAAATATATTAAATTTTCGGAATTCTATCATCATTACTTCAACCTACTTAAGGGTTGAAATGAAAAATGATGAGAAAATTCTGAAAATTTGGTATGTTTTTGAATAAAGTATTTAAGAGGTCGTGTAAAAATTTGACGACGATTAGAAAGCTCGTTATTAAAATATTAACATTTTGTTGAGAACAATTTTTTAAGCAAATAAAAAAAATACTTATAATTAAACTTCGTTTTGTTCCCGTTGCTCTCAATATAGTGTAGATATTAAAAAATTGGGAGGTCAAAAAAAAAACTTATCACAAAGTTATATCAGTTTTCATAAGACTACGTTTAATTTAATTTAATTTGTTAATGTTAATTGTTCGATAACGAGCTTCCTAATCGTCGTGAAATTTTTACACGACCTCTCAAATAATTCATTCAAAAACATACCAAATTTTCAGTATTTTCTCATCATTTGCGATTTGGGACTCAACATCCTTAATTTTTGTATAAATGAGACCAGTTTGAAAGTCGCCGAAAAAAATGGATAGGGATTTTCCCGTCATTCATTTTTTTTGTCATTTTTATTCTAGGATATTCCAAAATGCTTCTTCAAATTATTAAAATATAACATGATAAATTAGAAAGTATGAGAAAATTTGAAACGAGCGAATTTTCACAGTATATTTTATATATTTTTTTGTGTATTTTGAAATATCGTGGGAAATTCATGGGGAAAAATCGAGTTAGAAAAATTTCACTCTTTGGAAAATGTTCAAAAGAAGCTCTGAATATGTTTTCAAACGTAAGCTCGAAATAGGAATTTTCGTTATCATTCAGTGAGAAAAAAAATTGAAGAAATACATTTTTTGCTCGACATTCGGATGTATGCTAAAATTTGTAAAAATCAATACTCGAACTTGAAAAATTTGCCAAATATCGAAAAATCATTGAAATCGGATGAACGGAGCGAGATTTTGAAGCTTCAACGATCGCGAAGCCGAAATTTTATTTGGAAAAAAAATCTCAGCCATTTTGAAAAAAGTAAAAAAAAATTTTTTCTAAATTTGTCTTAATATTTTTTATATAAAAAATTAATACTTTTCTAGACGAAAAAAAAATTCTTTCGTAATATCTATGCATAATTAAGTAGCTGAAAATTTTCAAAAACGATTTTTTTGATTAGAACGTAAAAAATAAAAAAATGAAAAAAAAAAAATATAAATATTTATTTTTTAGAGTTGCACTTTCGGTTGCTCGACTTCCATCCCGATGATATTTCGACGATACGAATATTTTGAGAGCCACGAATAAATATCGATCGAGTTATTGAAAAACGGAGCATGATCGATTGGACCAGACTGATCGTGACCGAATATAATTTGACACGCGAATCGTTCACGCTGGAGATTAAGTTATCGTTTTTTTTTTCTTTTATCTTCGAACTCTCCGCTATCGACTATTTGAACCAAAGTAATAATTCACGTCGGTCGTAGCGGCAAAATTATAAATTAAACTTGCGCCATTCGAATTCGTCACGTTTTACGTTCTAGAACGTAAATCAACGAAACATTCTCCGGCATTTTTTTTTTTAACAATCATTGGGCTGCTCGAATCGATTTAATGGCAAAGCTATATTCGATGCTTGGAAAATAATCGATTATTTTTCGAGCATCGAAGAACCGGAAAATTGTTCCCAACAAATTCACGAGATGCCTCCTTTTTCGTATTTGTTTCCTTCACAGATTTTATTATTTCAACGATTGATTTTATTGTCTCAACGATTTTATTATTTTAACGAAATTCGTCGCGACATCGCGTTGAATTTTTTAAATTTAAAATTGGCATCTGGATTTACAGGTCAATGTATTTATTGGTCCATACAGTAAATAGCATCCTGCGTGTGGGCATTGATCCAATTGAGATAATCCGTGTTTTTCACGTAGATTCCTGGAGAATTTGGCAGGGCGCAACCCATACCCCACGAGACTATTCCTGTTAAAATTGTTTAATTCTTCGATCAATTATTTATAATTTTCCACAGTACTTATTTATTTTCCCAATCTGCCTCATTACAAATCCAAGCCTTTGAATTTCCACTTTCCGTTGACTGTAGTCAATTTTTTTTAACCAAAGTGGAATCTACTGGATCATATATGGATCATATATGGGGTATTCCATGTCAAATCGACCACTTTCAAACCCGACCCCTTTCGATTCGGCTGAAATTTTGTTTTCCTTTTCTACCCAATTAAAAACATTTTTCAGGAAATTTTCAAATTTTTTTATCCAACCCAAAAGAATAAACTTTTTGTTTTTGAAATGACTAAAACTTCTTCAAAAATTGACTAATTGGGACGTTTTTTTTTGTTTTTTGAATGTACTTTCCGAAAAAAAATACAAAAAAATTTTAAGATATGTATGAAATTTTTCACTTTTTCGAGACAAATCATCTTTTTATCGAAGTTCGCCATTTTTAATTTTTTTTTAACTCAAAAAATACTTTCATCAATTCCGGAAAAAATGTTGACCAACCTGGATTGGTATTCCTTTTCCTTCGATTTTTTTTCACTTTTTTGAAAAAACAATTTAAAAAATTTCGGCGATTACCACTTTCAATTTTTTATTTCTTCTCAGTTTTTAAATTCCGAGGTCTTTTATAAGGCCTCAAAAATTTTCAGAGTGGTACTTTGTGAAATAAGCCCAATTGAGACATGTTTTTTTTTCAATCGTTAAAAAAAAAAATAGAAGGAAAAGGATTGCCACTCCAAAAAGTGCAAAATTTCATAGATTTTAATATCTTAAAATTTTTTGTATTTTTTTTTGGAAAGTACATTCAAAAACGAAAATTAAAAAAAAAACGTCCCAATTAGTCAATTTTTGAAGAAGTTATGGTCATTAACAAAAAAAGCTTTTTCTTTTGGGTTGGATAAAAAAATTTGAAAATTTCCTGAAAAATGTTTTTAATTGGGTAGAAAAGGAAAACAAAATTTCAGCCAAATCGAAAGGGGTCGATTTGACATGGAATACCCCATATACATTATAATTATTTATTCATTTGTAAATTTTTTTTTCCCACTTTTTCAAAGCTCTCTAACTATTTATTGGCTTATTTTTATATTCAAACAAGAAGACTTCGAAAAGCTCGGACTTGATACGATAATTAACCGGACAAAAAGGATAATGATGTTTTCACACTATCTTAAAATCTTAAAATTTGCGATTGTTCATCAACTAGGAGAAATTCTTCAGTTTTTTTCACAGAATTTTTTCATTTTCGTCTAACAAATGACAAATGAGATGCAAATGAATTGACGACGATTTTAAATGCAATGAAATCTCGAATCTATAAAAAAAAAAAATTTATTCTTTGCCAAATTTTTCATTGCTTTCGACCAAATCGTCTCAACATTTTTATCTTTTTGTGATTACAAAATATGAGAGGTGAAAAAAACCGACATCTCACCTATCGTTTCGTGTTTTCCATCATCCCTCTCATAAAGAAGAGGTCCTCCGCTATCGCCCTATTAATGGAAAGGAAAAATTAATTGTGGCCATTTATCGATATAATAATAATAAAATAAATAAAATAAATAAAATAAATAAAATAAATAAAATAAATAAAATAAATAAAATAAATAAAATAAATAAAATAAATAAAATAAATAAAATAAATAAAATAAATAAAATAAATAAAATAAATAAAATAAATAAAATAAATAAAATAAATAAAATAAATAAAATAAATAAAATAAATAAAATAAATAAAATAAATAAAATAAATAAAATAAATAAAATAAATAAAATAAATAAAATAAATAAAATAAATAAAATAAATAAAATAAATAAAATAAATAAAATAAAGGGTGGGGGTCGAAGAGTCGACTAACCAATATTTCGAACGGC
>CAMPGC010000211.1:0-27786 GCA_946863875.1 Alloplasta piceator
CACACACTCTCAGAGGGAAAGAGGAGGAGGAGAGAGAGAGAGAGAGAGAGAGAGAGAGAGAGAGAGAGAGAGAGAGAGAGAGAGAAGGTTGGGTGACAACCTCAGCGAACCTTTTCTTCTGTCGTCACTGTTCTCCCTCTCGCTCTTTCGTTTCATCGGTTTTTGTGCTCGCCTGCCGGCGCAGTTCGTTAACCACCAGGTGTGCACTCCTAACGTTCCCGAGGGAGTGCGAGAGAGAGGCCATGAAAGCTCAGGCTCTCACGTGCGCGGTCTACAAAACGTATACAACTTTTATGCAGACAAACGTAAATGTACATTAGGGCGGTTCGAAAAAAAAACACGTTCTCTTCCGATTGAACTTTCCACCCAAGTACTTTTTACCTTTTTAAAAAAATTTTTTTTTTCATTATTGGCTGATAAACTTTGAAATTTAACTGAAAAGGCATTTTCAAGGATTTCACAATCCTATCGCAAAACCATTTGATGTATACACGGCATGTCAGAAAATAGAAGTTTTTGTAAATCTTAAGAGCCTATACGCAGTCATAAAATTGAAAAAAAGTACTTTCTCAGGGTGGCCACTAAATCAGATGGAAAAAATTCCCTGACATTTTTCTGAAATTTCCTTGATATCTTCGAAAATTTTCCCGACAATCCATTCAGTTTTGAGAAAAAAAGTAACACTGTAAGAACACTGCATATGTTTATTATTATTCGTTATTATTATTATTATTATTCATTCTTTGGTATTGTTTATTAAAATATATCTTTAGAAGGAACAAATCATATAACTTAAGAACTATTTTGCATTCTTCAACGCCGTGATTTTTTAATTGAGAAGAACTTCCTGTTTCGCTTGTTTACGGGTTCTTTTTACATTTTCCCTGACACTTAAAAAATTCCCTGAAACTTCCAAGTTTTTTCCTGACAGTGACCACCCCTTCAAGAATTTTTTATGAAAAGACATTTTAATTTATTGACGTACAAATTTATATACATATATTTGTAAATTTTAACTTCATTTTGAAATTGTTTTTTAAAAAATAATGAATCTTGACTCCGCCGAAGCCGATCTCTCTTGGATCATCCAAAATGAAAAATATTTCGTTAATATAAGGTATAATTACTAATTTTTGCCATACTGTATGTTTCTTCATTATTTGCCTAAAGGGATATCAAGGCATAAATACATAAACAATCAATCAAACAATCTCTCCAGCCACTCGAATTGAGGCAGATGGATGGAAACATTCGTCCTGAGATTGGAATTACGTAATCGATCAAAAAATAATTCAATTTTGGTTATTTATTTTTTCCAATACGTTCTTTAGGATTTATAAGAATTTTGGAAGGAATTTCAATTTGTGAAATACGTCCCAATTACTACAGCGTTAATTCCCCAAGTTCCCAAAGTTAATTCCCATATTATTTCTCTATTTCACGGAAGCAAGTCCTCACGAGTTCGTTCACTCATCTTTCCGACGTTTAATACACCCTGTGAGAATTGTCGACGGAAATTATACCGAGCATATTCACAACGAACAAATTCCTACAGAGCGAAGAAATTCTCCAGCACAGAATCGCGGCTGCAGAATGAATGAGAGAAGGAGCGAAAAAGGGTAAAGAGGAAGAGAGAGAGAGAGAGAGAGAGAGAGAGAGAGAGAGAGCGCAAGTTACATGACCTAACAAAATAGGTCTTTGAGTCTGCGGAATTCACCTCTGACTATGCGTTGCTTCGGAGAAAAGCTTCGAGATATCTTGGTATATATACATATATACACTAAGGTAGTTTTTAAATAATAAGACGCGCAATGGCGCGTCTTATCGAGATTAAAAAATCCTCTTAATAAATCGAACTCCTACAAGCGGAGGCCAGTTGGATTTTTTCAACTACTGCCGCATTAACGTTGCAATTTGGCAAAAACGGCGTTTTTAAGAATTTACAAAATTTAGGTCTCGCAAAATTCTTCTATGTGTACATTAGGCCGGTTCAAAAAAAAATTTGTTTTTGTTTCTTCTCCCAAATAGGCTCAAAAGTTTCATATAGATATAAAAAAAGGTCTGTGAAAATATGAGCTCTCAATATTAATATTAACATCGTCCTCATCGCAATTTTCGATTTTCCATAAGAATAACATGGGGAAAATTATTTTTACGTCTTCTGATTTTTATAACTAGCAAACGATCCATCATACGGGAAATCTAGAGACATATCTTTGTACTGAATTGAACGCTTTGCAAAAGAGGTTCTGAGTAACTTTTTGATAAGTCCACCCGTTCAAAAGTTATTCAATGTTAAATTTCAATTTTTCGTAAACTTTGCCGATTTTTTGATATTACACCGGAACTAGTTAGTTTTATCGACAAAATGTGGATGATATGTGATGTTAAACATAAAATAAAGTTTCGACAAATGTTTTTTTTTTAACGCCCTAGTGTACATTGTTTGTCAAAGACCATAAATTTTCGCTAATCATAAATTTCAAGGTCAAATTAAGGTATTTAAGGTTTAAGCTATTCAGGTCAAACTAAGGTATTTTGAGACCATACATTTTTCCAAATTTTCAAAGGAGAAAAAATAAAGTATTTTTTTTCTATTCTCTTCTGCAGTTTGCTTCGTCCTTAGGAATCGATAATCCACACGGAGACTGAAAAATGTGCTTTACCATTTAATAATTCAAAGTCAAAGGGCAAAATTAAATTTCTAAAAAATTTGTATTAGACATTAACGTAGATTCCTGAGGTTTCGTGCGAATTATCATTTACTAGAGAAAAACAAAATAGTAGAGAAAAAATAACGAAACATTAGAGGTTCCAAAATCGAAGTTCAAGAACTACCCACACTGATGACTCATTCGAAATAAAATTGCACAGGATTCAGATCTGATGAAAAATTATCTTTCGCCATAAACAATTTACACATCAAAGAATTTTGTGATATAAGAATTTTGAAATTAGCAAACACACTATTTTTGAGAAATTTCAGTATTGATGCGGCAATAATGAAAAAAAAAATCGTTGGCAGCCGTTTGTGCGCTCTATATTTTTTAGGGAAAAGCTACAAAGATTTCAATGAGGAGCACGATCCAAAGAAAAAAAAACGTGCTTTTTCAACCGCTCTAATATACAAATATAAAATGCACATGGTAAGTCTCGGTTAGAGTCGCGGGGTCCAAAGCGCATTTCCGGGAATCAACGGTATTTCCCCTTTCACCCAGCATACCCATTTCCAACTGCGAGTCTAGAAAAGAAATCACGCGAGAGGTAAGGCAAAAAAAAAGGAGGCAAGAGAGACGTCCGGAAATGAGTCGAGAAACCAGCCAAGCAAGAGCGAATACACTCACGGGCTCGGAAGTAACGTTTCACCTTGTACACATTTTTCTATAAGTATTTTTAAAATATAATTTTCGATTCAAAACGCGACGGAGGAAATCCAAAGAGTTGAAAAAAAATTCGCTCTCAACAAAAAATTAAAAATAATAATTATTCTCAAAAAGTCATTCGATTATGATTGAATTCAAACTTTAATTTGTTAGAACTATAGAACAAAAAATTTTGATTTAAAAAATACAAATAAAAAAAGATTAGAGGAACAGTTTCATTGAACAATTCGAACGTTTTTTTGCGGGAAAAATTATTGCAAATTTGGTTTGTCCAAGCGACTGAAGTTAACGTCAAAATTCGTCACATACTTTGATATTTTTAATTTTATAATTTAATTTTAATATTTTAATAATTTAATTTTAATAATTTAGAATTATTTCGATGAAATGGTACACTCGAAACTCTTTTGTTGGAGCAAAAAGCGTCTTCAAAAATAGGTTCTCGTTTTTTCCAATTTCAGCTAACTTTCGATGAAAAAATCTCCCCTAACATGAAAATTATTTTCCAAAAATTCCCTAACTAATCCTAACTAATTCTTTTTCGATTAAGTCGACGAGAAGAAGTTTTAATATTAAAGTTTTGAAAACTGTGATTTTTATAAGAGTAGGACATTGCTAATTTTGGTTGCTATGCAGATTTGGAGAATTACTTTTTACTCCACGAATTAGAATTTCAAGATGGCGTAAGAAAGAAAATGTTTGGTATGATAAACTTGATCTATATATCAGATATTTTCTTCTAGGTTCTAGGCGAGGATATTGGGAAGGTGAAATTTTCGATCGGTCAATCGAGGCACGTTCGCGAAAACGAGAATTCCATTGAAGCAAGCGGGGATGATGCTTATATGTGGGTGTGTGTGAAAGTGGTCTTTCGAGGGTTTCATGGGAATCCTAGCAGTTGGCAAAAGTGTCGAACGTTCATATGAGTGTGTATATGTGTGCTTTTCTGGTCCACCATCCCTGGTTATATATATATACTAGTCTCGAAGACTCATGACGCCCATTAATTGCTCCATTCTTCCGTCCGAGTTGCCGGTCATGAATTTCCAAGCGAGATCGTAATTTTCCGAACGCTCCGGCAGGAGGTTTGCTACACGTCGGATAGTTTTCCTCTCTATAGCCCAAAAACGTATATCAACTCCAACGTATACTTTACATACGATACATGTATACTAAACCGATTAAAAAAAGGCGACCATTTTGTGTTTCTCGAAACAACATATTAAATACTTTCGGGGAGGTGAAAAAAGATGTCTGTTAAAAGCAGAGCTCTTAATATAAATATTTAGATATGTCTCATCGCAAATTTCTATTTCCCATTGAAATAACACAGAGAAAAAAAATTCAAACTTTGAAATTTTATATCCCGGCTTCAAGTCAATGTACCGAATCGAACGATACTGTTAGTCATTTCTTTAAAAACCTTGAAAATTGAAATTTGCACATTGCTTCCTCATCTTTATCCATAGTTCACATACCTTCCTTTAACGCACAGTATGGCGATCAAATTTGGCTTCCTCATAAAGGAAGCTTTGATAATTATTGAAAAATATTAGTAATCAATGTGCAAATTCGATCGATTTTCGCCAAATTTGATAGCGAATAACATTGATAGCTATACTGGCTCTACACAAAATTTCATTGCGATATCTAAAAAATGTCAAAAGTTATAGCGTTTACGCTTCTTTTATAAAAATTAAAAATTTGATAAAAATTTAAGCATTCGATCGATTTTCGCCAAATTTAATAACGAACATTCTCGATAGCTATATTAGAACTGTGTAAAGTTTCAGTGCAATATCTTAAAAATTGCACAAGTCAGAGCGTTTGCGCTATTTTTCAAAAAATTAAAAATTTCATAAAATTTCAATCCCTCGATGGATTTTTGCCAAATTTAATAGCGAACAACCTCGATAGCTATATTAACTCTGTGCAAAGTTTTAGTACAATATCTTAAAAATTGCACAAGTTAGAGCGTTTAGGCTATTTTTCAAAAAATTCAAAATTCCATAAAATTTTAATCCCTCGATAGATTTTCGCCAAATTCAATACCAAACAACCTTAATAGCTATACTAATTCTGTACAAAGTTTGAGTGCAATATCTTGAAAATTGCAGAGGTTAGAGCGTTTACGCCATTCTTGCAAAAACGAAAAAACTCGATAAAATCGCAACACCCGTTATAATTAAAACAAAATTTTTTCATAATGAAGAGCAATTCGTGCTCGACAAGTGTGCCAAATTTTAGCTTGGTATCTCGAAGCGTTTTCGAGTTATTAATTATTTACATCTGATACTCAGGATACACACACAAACAAACACACACACACACACACACACATCCATCCGGACATTTTTTCTAAATATGATTTCTCGATGTTTTGAACATATTGGCATAAAAATCGCGAAAAAAAAATTTTCCCGAAAACAAAGCTTCCTTTATGAGGAAGCAGAATTAGGTAATTTATGTTAATGCAATTTGAACTTTTGTTTCAGGAAAGATTTTACGATATTTAGTAATAAGTTTCAAGTATTTTGCCGGAAACTAAAAAAGAAAGTGAAATTTACTCTAAATTTAAGTTTAACCTTGAATAACTTTTGAAGGAGTAAGTTTATCGAAAAATCATAGATCTTTTTTGTAGAGCGTTCAATTCTCTACAAGAGTATGTATCGTTCATTTTGGTACATTGACTTGAAGCAGAGATATAAAATTTCAAAGTATGAAATTTTTTTTCCTGTTATTTAAGTGGAAAATAGAAATTTGCGATGAGACATATCTAAATATTTATATTAGAAGCTCTGCTTTTAACGGGCATCTTTTTTCACCTCCCCGAAAGTATTTAATATGTTATTTCGAAAAACAAAAAATAGTCCCTTTTTTTGAATCAGTCTAACGTATGCCCTTATCGACTTTTGAAAGTTCAAAAAAATAAAAGTCCTCTCTCGGTTATCTCAATACAGGGAATCGTCGAATATCTCGCCTTCGTGACATTCAGATATTTGCAGAGCGAGAATATCTGAAAATTGCTGATGCGCTGGTGTGAAAAATAGATTGGGAAAAAAATCGAATATCCAAAATTAACACTGAAAAATTGGACCAATACGAAAAACCAAAGAAATTTGACTTCCTTGTGAAGAAATCGACAAAACTTCCTCTACTAAAACGCAAGAAAGATTTGAAAAATTATAAAACGAGAAATTTTCTTTTTTCCCTTGAAAAAATAAATGGTATCGTGTAATTTTTCCTCTCATTTCCTAAGAAAACGTCACGACCAATAAGAAACAAGAAATCAATAATTCAATCAATCGGAAAAAAAATAGTATATTATTTCATCGCTCCTTGAAGCAAAGAAAAGGAGTATTTCGACTCTTTTGCTCGTTCGACGGTAGAAATTTCGAATGTTCCATATACATTGACCCGTGTCCGATCGTTATTTCCACGAGATTGTGCCCGACATCGATCGTGTAATTTAATAACTCGGAGGATTAACACAGGATCTCGCCGCTTGATGAAATAACGGGGGAAAGAAAAGATACGTTTTTTTTTCTTTTTCGAACCTACAGAAAATAATCGCAAATTGAATCGAGAGCCGAGAGAAAATATAACGAGGAATTCTTTTTCCATGAAGTGGACGAGAAGAAATTTTAATTGGAGCCCTAAATTCGATATTTAATTATTCAAACGTGATTGAATGGATATTTATAATCTCCTATTTCGATCTTTTTCTTTTTCAATGCGAAATCACCGAGACCTTTGCGAATCTCCGATCCATACAATCACTCCTGTTACGTTTCATACAGAGGCTCACACGTACATGCGAGGTTGTTAATTATTTCGTGATTGTCCCGACGACCGAGCGCCGTCGAGAAGCTCGTCTGACCCGAGACTGACCTTTGCTACTCCTGTCTACAATGGCTGGCCAAAACGTTATATTTATACCTACTGGGAGTACGTAACGGATCAACGAGTGCTTCGCAAACTCGTTACAGTTCGCTTCGTCGAAAACTCCAAACAGTCGGATGATAAAATCCTCCATGTGCGCTCACACACACAAACGGTTGCGCACATACATTCTCGTTATCGAATATTTTATCGATTTCAACGAGCAAACGAGCAACGAACTCGGCATTAAGAGTCAAATACGCAAGTTTTATAAAACTATCAGCATAGAGGAAAATTACGAATCAAAATTCATTCATTCGATGATTTCATATTTTTTGTCCCAGTGCAAACGTGCTGAAATTTCAATTTCGAAAACGACAGACTTTGATCCAATAGGACACTTAGATCCAGGTTTTGATCTATTTAGGATACTTTGCCCCAATTCGATCTCCTCGTTGGAAAGAGAAAAAACACTGCAAATTGGACATTTGCACATTGCTTCCCCATTTTTATCCATAGTTCACACAGCTTCCTTTATCACAAAGTATGGCGATTAAATTTGGCTTCCTCATAAAGGAAGCTTTGTTAACTGTCGAAAAACATGAGTAATCAACGAGCAAATTTGCCAAATTCTTTCAAATTTACTTCTTGCCGAGTTTGATTTTTGCCAAATTCAATAGCGAACAACCTTGATCACTATTTTAAATGTGTACAAAATTTCAGTACAATATCTCACAAATAGTCGAAGTTAGAGTAGGCTATTTTTCAAAAAACCAAAATTTGATAACATTTTAATCATTCGATCGGTTTTCGCCAAATTTAATAACGAACATCCTCGATAGCTATATTAGCTCTGTGTAAAGTTTCAATGCAATATCTTAAAAACTACACAAGTTACAGCGTTTACGCTATTTTTCAAAAAATAAAAACATTTCATAAAATTTTAATCTCTCGATGGATTTTCGCCAAATTCAATAGCGAGAAACCTTGATAGCTATACTAGTTCCTTACAAAGTTTCACTGCAATATATTGAAAATTGTACAAGTTAGAGCGTTTACGCTATTTTTCGAAATATTCAAAATTTGATAAAAATTCAATCTTTCCATCGATTGTTGTCAAATTCAATATCAAACAACCGTAATAGCTATGTTCATTCTGTACAAAGATTGAGTGCAATGTCTTAAAAATTGCAGAAGTCAGAGCGTTTACGCCATTGTTGTAAACACGAAAACAGTCGATAAAATTTGAACACCCGTTAGAATTAAAACAAAAAATGTTCATAATGAAGGGCAATTCGTGCCAGATAAGTGTGCCAAAATTCACCTCGATATCTCGAAGCGTTCTTGAGTTATTAATTATTTACATCAGAAACTCAGGACACACACACACACACACACACACGCACGCATCCATCCGGAAATTATTTCTAAATATGATTTCTCGACGATTTGGGACACTTTGAACATATTGACATAAAAATCTCGAAAAATAAAATTTTCACGAAAACAAAACTTCCTTTATGAGGAAGCAAAAAATATAAAAACGATGGAAAAGACGATTTTGCGAATTACCTAACTACGTTTTCAGAGAATTGGATGAAGAAAATGTCTAGACAACGCTAATTAATTACTACAAAAAGTATGGTGATCGAAATTCGAATGAATAATTGAAATGGAGTCAATTACAATTGCAACGACGAAAATAAACAATAATCGAAATGGAGTCAACGACACTTACGAAAAGTAATTATTTGACTTTTCGTAAGCAACGAACGATCTTTTTCATCATACAGATCCAATCTTCGTCGCGGTTATTGTTGAATTTCGAAAAATTCGTTAATCTTCAATCTAAGAATAACAGTTTTTCCGAAGAAAAATATTTGCAGATGGATTGTATGAATTGAATTAAGCGAACGAACGAACGAACGAAGTTGATTCAAAATTTTCATCAATTCGGTTAGACGCCGATAGATTGAAATTGCACAAGCCGATTAAATACAAAATCAATTATCTCCCAAGTGTAATATCTTCTTCGCTCGTAAGAACTAAATTTCTTCATTCAAAGTTTCTGATGGGATTTCTGAGAACACAGAGAAACGACGAGTTCAAAGCTCAATACGTCTGACAATCGTCAGGGCAGAGAGAAATTCGAGAACTTTAGAAATTCGAGTATTTCCGTATAATGAACTGTGATAATATGGAAAATCCTCGCTGAAGCGGAAAACTACGAACCGAGAAACTCACCGGAGAGAGAGAGCGCCTGATCAAGATTATCGCGAGATCTCCGAGGATTCTTGGTAAACCGAGCTACGTCTATTTGCGTATATAAACCTTTCTGTAGATACGCGAGGAAACCGCAAACTTGACCGGCGTGTAAGCATTCGTCGGACTTGCCTGCTTCAAGATCGATGAATTGAAAAACATCGACGAGCGACGAAAAGCAAGTCTGCACACTGGATCCGATTGCTAAGCTCTGCTTTCCCGAGCACCAAAGGATATTGAAACCTCTAATCTATGCATCGATGATGCTTGTAGAACGAGAAAAGCTTGAAAACACCTTGTGCTGAATACATTCCTCTCACGGATTAAAAAAAAAAACCTATACCTGTATACAAAATTCTTCCTCGAATCTCTAAACTTCCAATTTCGAACCTAAATTCTTTGGGATAAGCATTCCACCACCATCAATATAAACCGGAAACCCATTTTCGGCTCCCAGGATCTCACTGAATTTACATGAGGGACTTTAAATGAAAATTCAATTCTAAATTTTTAGGATTCAAGTTGTTTAACCCCAAAAAATGCTCATTCACGACAAAAAATTAGATCGACACACGGGAAACACTATTTTCATCCCTTATAACAAAAATTCACAAGACTATCTCGTGTTTTATCTCAGCTTAAGGAACAAGTCTACTTTAGAAGGCCAAAAAAAAGCACATTTATAATTTTTCTTTCTTTCTTTGTCAAATATGACTATGAAACTGTTAGTACAACATTATTCAATCCTTCGAAAGTACAAAACGAAAATTTATTTTTTATTTGCATTCTTTGAATAATTTATAGAAGGCGCCAAAGTTCAAAATGTCTTGTCCCATGGCCGACGGTTAATCTCAGGATTGGCAACTCTGAAACAAAAAAAAAAGCATTTTAAAGACGAAGGTTTCTTACACTACAATTTACCACCGTTAATGAAAAATTGATAAAAAATTGACGAATGTTTGAAAAAAATTATGACAAATTCATCTTTGCATTTTCATTTCAAACATCCGCCATTTATTTTTTAATCGATTTTTCATTAACGGTGGTAAATTGTTGTGTACGACACCTTCCTCTTTAAAATGCTTTATTTTTTTATTTCAGACTTGCCAATCCTGAGATCAACTGTCGGCCATGGGAAAAGACATTTTCGAATTTGACGCTTTCTACAAATTATTTAAACATTGATAATAAAAAATAAATTTTTGTCTTGTAATTTCGAAGGATGAAACAATGTTGTAATGACAGTTATACCCATATCTGACAAAGAAGCTGAGAAAAAACAACTTAAAAATGTGCTTTTTTCGGCCTTTTAAAGTAGACTACTACCTTAAGGATTTACATACCCAAAGATAGTTAAAAAATATAAAAAATTGACTGAAAAATCATGCGGAGTGTCTAAAAATACAGTTTCGAGAAAAACGCGTTCAGACTTCGTTAACTTTTTATTCGCTTTACGCGTTCAGAGTTCGTTAACTTTTTATGGATTTTTTCTTTAAATTCCAAAAAGTATGGATAATAAATTCAGTGGAAAGAAAAAATAATTTTCTAAAAATTCCAGATTTATATAAGCTGTTAAGGGGTTACACGTCCGACTGGTCATAACTGCGATGGGAAAATCGTCCTCGAACACAAAAAATTAATCTCAAGATCAGGGTTGCGAAATTTTTAATGAAAAAGTAATGCAATGACCATTACTTTTTTAATGGCTAATGATATTTAATGGTTAATGGAAATTATTTTAATTAACCATTAAAATTTAATGATTAATGGAAATTATTTTCATTGACCATTCAAATTTAATGGTTAATGGATATTATTTTCATTAACCATTAAAATTATTTCCCTTAACCATTAAATATTAATGGTTAATGAAAATGCAATTGCATCAAAAAAAGTAATGAATTATTTGCAACCCTGCCCATTACAATGTAGTGTGTAATAGAAAAAATTTCCATTACCCATTGCAATGTAATGTGTAATGGACAAAAGTTTGATTGCAATTTTGGGAATGGAAAAATATAAATGAATAAATTATTGCAATTTTGCATTACATTTTATTGACTTAGGACTTAGATTTTCAGGTACCTTAAATTCTAAAAGGCATCTATATTATAATTCTAAAAATCTAAGTCCTAAGTCAATAAAATGTAATGCAAAACTGCAATAAATTATTCATCTATATTTTTCCATTCCCAAAATTGCAATCAAAGTTTTGTCCATTACACATTACATTGCAGTGGGTAATGGAAATTTTTTCTATTACACACTACATTGTAATTGGCAGGGTTGCAAATAATACATTACTTTTTTTAAAGCTATTGCATTTTCATTAACCCTTAACATTTAATAGTTAATGGAAATAATTTCTATTAACCATTGAATTTTAATGGTTAATGAAAATAATCTCCATTAACCATTAAATTTTAATGGTTAATGAAAATAATTTCCATTAACCATTAAATTCAATGATTAATAAAAACAATTTTCATTAACCATTAAATTTTAATGGTTAATGAAAATAATCTCCATGAACCATTAAGTTTTAATGTCTAATGAAAATAATTTCCATTAACCATTACATTTCAATGGTTAATGAAAAAAATTTCCATTAACCATTAAATTTTAATGGTTAATGAAAATTATTTCCAATAACCATTAAACGTTAATGGTTAATGAAAATGCAAATGCACTAAAAAAAGTAATGCATTATTTGCAACCTTGCTCAAAATGATAGTTAGGAATCGCCATAGGCGAATGGTCCACTTGAAAATTTAATTATCACTTTTTGAGCCCGTGCAGATGTGCGATAGTTAGAGTGAGAAACCAAGAGAGAAAATTACAGTCGACGAGGAATATCGCGTGTAGAGTTAGAAACCGCGGTACGTACACATATCATATGTAAGTAGTTTTAGTCAAGCTTTCCATCCCTTTCTCTACCTTCCGTGAAACGTAACAGTATACCTATCTCGAACACGCGATATAGTTTATCCAGAAGCTAGACTCGTATCTGCTATGATACTAGCCGTCCAAAGTTGCTCTTTTCCCTCTCCCTCCCTCCACCCTTCGCTCCCCTTCTCTGTAACTCTCGTTTATATCGTGAAACCTGTATTATAGCTAGGATTTTCATCTCTATATAGCGAAACTCTATATAGGGGAGGCTGTCTTCTGGTGGATGTTCTGTATGTGCATGACCGAGGATGAGCGGAGCGAGGACGATTAATAAATCTCAGACGAGAGAAGTTACCCGGAAGCTACACCGGCGCGAGGATGGAATTAAACGATCACGGGATTCCGTGCTTTTTGCCAGAGAGGGAGGAGATGGCTCTCAGTGTTCCGTATACTCCGGTGCTTCTACAAGCACCATCGTCCTTACTCGTTGTCGTCCCAAGCGCCGTCGTTGTCGTCGTCGTCCTCTCTGCCCTTTACTCTTCGTGTAATATTCTCCTCCTCCTCCTCTTCTCGCTTGCCCCTTGGCGTCCATTATGTGTGTGCGTTTCTTCTTCTTCTTCTTCTTCTTCATCCACCCGGCAATATAATGGTCGTCCTGGCGTGCAACCGACCGGGATGTCTTTGTCGCTATGGTCTCGCCGAGCTCAAAATTACTACAGAATCGTCTCGAACCGTCCTCTCTTTCCCCACGTCCATTTCTCGCTCTTATTCTCACCAAGAGCACACGTCTTTATTTCGAAAGCCAGATGGTCCTCTCGTCGCTGCAAAACAGTTTGGAGAAAACGGTATATATGTCTCATTCCCTATCAATTCAATGACGTTTTGTCGGTGACCCCCTTCGATTTTTTTTATTTTTTAATATGTTATTATAAATGCAAAAAGAAGTATACATGTAAATTTTTAGCGCTCTATCTTAAACCATACCGAAGTTATTGATATTTCAAAAAATATTCTCAAAATAATCATAACTTCTACAATAACCAAGATATTCTAATTTGATAAGAGGTAATTTTTTTGTTTTTCAATGTACTTTTTGAACGGAATATCGAAAATTAAGAGAACAAATTTTAATGTTTTTTTAGCTGTTTTAAGCTTAAAAAATGGATTTTCTTTGAATGCGACACCTTCGATTTTTGTCCAAGAAAATTATAAAATTCCACGTAAAAAAACAAAATTTTCGAGATTTTACTGAAAAAGGGATTCAAATAACTTCATATTAAAAAAAAAAAACGATTTTTTTTTCCTAATTTTGATCTTTTATCCTTTTATGACTACAATTGATTTCAATTATGTTAAAATAAATAATTCAACTTTTCTCACATATTTCCTTTGTAAATTATAATGATTAACATTAAGAATTACAATTTTTTTGTAAAAAAATTGAATAAAGTGCCAAACGTACTGTAATTGTTATTCTTAATGTTAATTGTTGTAATTTTCAAAGGAAATATGCGAGAGAAGTTAAATTATTTATTTCAACATCATTGAAATCAACTATTGTAATTAGAGAAGAAAAAAAGATCATAATTACGAAAAAAAATAGCGAAATTTTTTTTGTTTAATAGGAAGTTATTCGAATCCCTTCTTCAGTAAAAACTCAAAAATTTTGTTTTTTTAAGTACAATTTTATAATTTTTTTTGAAAAAATCGAAGGTGTCGCATTGAAAGAAAATCGAATTTTTTACTAGCTAAAAAAACATTAAAATTTTGTTTTTGTTGATTTTCGATATTTTGTTTGAAAAGTACATTGGAAAACAAAAAAAAATGACCTCTTAACAAATTAGAATATCTTGGTTATTTTGGAAGTTATGATTATTTTGGGAATATTTTTTGAAAAATCAATAATTTCGGTATGGGCTAAGATAGAGAGCTAAAAATTTACATGGATAATTCTTTTTGCGTGTATAATAAAATGTTAAAAAAAATTAAAAATCGAAGGGGGTCACCGACAAACCGTCGTAAAATTCATAGGGAATGACACATATGTATGGGGTATTTCGCGCGAGACTAGCAGTGTACGTTCGTCACATTCTTCAATTATAATTATTTTTCAGGATTTGGTTAACGAGTCAAAGAGGTTTCAAAGTATCAGAAAAAAAATTGTACCACTAGAAAAAAGAAACCTGCCAAGTCACTTCGAAAAAGTCATTCAATACATTTTTAAAAAATGTTCACTCCTTTCGTCATTTTAAATATGATTTTTAACTACCACACGATCATGGCGTCCGATATTTTCTATTTTGTCGCAAAATTTTAAATCTTTCATGTCAGAATTCAAATTCTTAGATCATAACTTGTTCAAATATCAATTAAATTCAATTTTTCAGATTAATTGTAATTCCAAATCAATTTAAATAGTAACTATTAAAATCTCATTTTCATGTGCTTGAAAATTGTATTTAAAATTATTGAAATTGGAGCGCCTGAGATTCAACGTAAAGTGTCCCATATCAAGTGAACTTCTCATTTATGTGGAAACGAGAGAGTACGCAGTTACGACGGATACATCTAATGTATACCATCTAATGTTTCAACTTTTCAACCCCTCTTCCAAACGAATCAGGACACAATCGTGAAAATCTCTTGCACCTAAGAAAAACTGCTGTTCTCGTTTTCTTTAGATTCTTCCAGTTTTCTCTTTCTCTCACCGATCCATCTGGCTCTTCTCCTCGCGAGGTGCGATCACGCGATGAAAAATAAAGCTGCCACGAGGTAATGCGAATCTGCGAGTAGGTAAAAAAAGAATCATTAATTTTGCGTTTTTGCAACAATCACTGAAAAAGATAATTCAAACTAATTTTAAGACACAATAGGTTCGTTACTTCTAGAGAATCACGATGTCGAATGTACCTCAATTTCTTCCGCCCGATTTTTCGCTCAAGCGAGCGCCGCAGTCATTGAATTCAAGCTTCGAGAAAAATTATCGCATATTCTCAAAGCGATTCACTCGCGAAGTGGTAATTTTTTGAACATTCACGATTCACGGATACACAAGTGAGATATATTCGACGCGGATGAGAGAATGCACGCTTTTCATTCGAATCGATTGAGCCTCGCTGATACTTCGAATCAGATCGATTGAACGAGATAGTGCATATAAATAGATACTAATGAAGTAATGAACTATCGCCGACGTGTCTGGGATAATTCGAGAACAATCGCACATCAGAATACGTAATAACGATGAATATTACAGCGAGTCTTAGTCGATTGGGCGAATGAAATTTTTTTTCATACCCAAATGTTTCAATAATCGTTTGGGATTTAAATCATTCGTATTGCATTATTTATTACATCGCCAATACTAATTTTCCGAGCGACCCAATAATCCAAATCAGTCGAACTTACGCGTTTGCAAAATTTTACATCGCGTTTCCTGGTGAATAATGATTTTTTTTTACCCTCTGTGCAATGGTCAAGAGGTCGAAACTCAAGTAATTGAAATATACACGAAGGTATATTTATTTCAGTAGACAAAGTCTCGATGGCAAACCGTCCATTTGCAAAATGATATAATAATCAGTTTTTGAGTACACGAGAAGGTTAATTGAAATGGTGAAACGTGAAGTTTGTTTGAAAGACGTACATGAGCTCTAATTGAATTGATAAATGAGAGAACGAAATATCGCTGCTAAAATATTAATAGAAACTTCGAAGTAATACCGGTTAATAGGAAAAACTCTTTGTTTTACTCAAGGAAATGTATTTCAATTAATTAACAATGTTCCTGCGGAAGATAGTTTTTCTAACAGCATATTCGTTGTCAGATGATTCGTTTTCTGCGTTTTTAACATTTCGTTAAAAGCAATAAAAAAAAGAGTTTTGCCACATTAGATCGATTTTCGAAAAATCGGTATTTTGATAATCGATAATGCGATAGTCGATTGAGCCTTTTAAGACCCCCTTTTTTTAATCACAATACCGCTATTAATGTTACCTACAAATTTCGAAAAACACAAAAAATCAGTTTCAAAATTCCTACCAAAATTTTACTACATGTTTTATTTCTCATATTTAGATGCATAAAAGTAAAATTAATAAACGAAACTGCATACATTTTGAGTAAAAAAAACAAAACTATTTTCATAAAGTCAAATTGGAGCTGTAATGTTAAAATTGTTATTCTCGGAGTCATTATTCTTGGAACTCTTATTTCATAGTATATAAGATGTTAATTGATGTTCCCTTTACCATAACATTTTTTTTAAATTCCTCTTTCATGTAGAATTAGTTTTTTTATATATTGGAAAAAATTGCATTTGGAGTTTTTGCTTTCAGTGCAATATGCATATTTTCCGCCAGAGAATAATGAGACTTGAGAAATTTTGCAAAGCTTTTAAAACGTTTTTTGCGACTGGAAAAACATTTCTTGCAATAAATTTCAAAATTAAGATTGATGGGACTAAACTCTGTTTAAATAAACCTGGAATGCATTTTGGTAACTCAGCATGACGACTGCTGATAAAAATTTGTAAAAACTTTTGGATGGATTTTTCTTGAGTGAAAAAAACATATCCTGCACATTATTCCAAAATCAAAGGAATCAAGAAATACATAGAAACAGGGAAATGACTTACTACTTTTTCCGGAAAAGTCTTTTCTCACTGACTGCTACGATTTATCTCGGACTGAAAACGATCGACGCCGAGGACGAGGACGAGGACGAGGACGAGGACGAGGACGAGGACGCTCGCTGCTGTTGCATCTGCCAAATTCGGATCCTCATGAATATTACCTGTGAAGCAATATTCGTCCAAATAACAGCGTCTTGCACATGATATTAGTATATTGCTTTCGAAAGAACCCAGATAGAAATGTGACGGCACGGGAGCGTCACGGTGGCGGTGCGTTCCGGCCCGCCGTGTCGCCACCGTGACGTTATGTGCGACCGAATGTGGCGCCACAGTAGCGGAACAGCGTGCCGGCATGTTGTGGCGACACGGTGGCGTCACAGTAAGTGCACGGCGTGCTGCCCCCCGTAATGCCATCGTAGCGGCACAGAGGCGGCCCGCTGTGCAGCGCAAAAATGTGACGGCACAGGGACATCACGGTGGCGTTACGTGGCGGTCCACCGTGTCGCCACTGTGGCTGCACAGTAAGTGTACGGCGTGCTGCTCTCTCCGTAATGCCACCGTAGCGGCACAGAGACGGCCCGCTGTGCAGCGCATTATACGAGCCCTTTAAAAATTTATATTGACATCAGCATGAGACGCATCCGCTTCTCGAGAACTTTTCTTATATGCTCTTCGCGCCGCTTATTCGCATGTGAGAATGTCTGCGACACCTTCGGGCGACTAGTCGAACTACTTCAGCTGCATAGCGTGCCATCACTGTGACGCTATAGTGGCCGAATGACGGGCCCGAGAGGGGCACGCCGTGCCGTGTCCGTGTCGCTACGGTGACGCCACACCGTCCTTAGGTACGCCGTTCCGCTACTGTGGCGTCACATTCGGTCGCACATAACGTCACGGTGGCGACACGGCGGGCCGAAACGTACCGCCACCGTGACGCTCCCGTGCCGTCACTCACCAATTTCGCGGCACGTTTTTCTATCTGGGAAGACAGAAAAATTTACCACTTGTTGCATCACAATAACCGAAAACATCCCACAAAATTCCGAGGAAAAAGCTTTTCAAATGCGTCAGTGACGCGGAATAATGAAAGTATTAAAAGCTGGACTCGAATTAGTTCGAATAATATCGATGCACTATCGCAATGGTACAAAATACTCATGAGAAAACAATCGCGAAAAAAGTGACGCTTACAAAACAATATGGCGGTCATTCCGTAATCGACGAAGAAGACGAGATGCCGCGCAACAGCACAACTGCGCAAGCCCGATTATGTTGACGACTTCCGGCGGAAATACTCGAACGCCACTCTCCGACTGGTGCTGCTGCCAGTCGAAGAGTGGCGCATTCCGATACTACAATAGCGCACGCATCAATTCAGCAATGTCAGTGGTATATTATCTGATTGCTATATTATCTGATTATTTATTATCGTAAGTTAAAAAAGGAGAAACGCTAATATCCGAAATGGAAATGTACACGACCGTTCTTGCATATCAAAATGAGCGATCGAAAAAATGGGATGAATAAAAAATCCGCATGTGCGGGCCTCCAAGAATATTATGAACGCATGCGCCGAAATTATTCCCTTCTTACGAAATATACGAAAAAATGCGCGATGTATTAAAATTCCGCATGTGCAGACCTCAAATAAGCGCATGCACCGAAATTATTCTCTCTTCACGAAATATATTTTAGATTAGTGGAACAATGAAGATCTAATTTTCCGACACAAAAATGCAAACGCATAAAAACCCACAACGAGCTTTTGGCGTCCCCCAAAATGGCCGACGCGGCTTTTTTTCACGGTAAAAAAAATAATATCGGGCAGAGAAATAAATACTTACCCTCTTAAGAGAGTGCAGTCATCAACTTGCCGTCAGCGCATCTCCGGGAACGTTCATTGCAATTACTGAATAATTACGTATGAAAAGAATTTTTGAGAAACTTGCAATAAGCCAGCGTCGTATGATGTAGGCCCAACGTCTCCAGCGGAAATGAACGAGTTTTTTCAACGCTTGTGAAATTTCGGCGGAAATCCGTTGCATACTTTGCTTAGACGGTGCTGCCGCCAAGCGTCAAGTGTCAGAACTATAATTTCAAATTCTCCCACTAACAACGAAGGTAATCGCGTGTTTGAATAAGACGCACGTAAAATAAAAATTTTCTATTATTCCTCTCTATTTAATCCATTGTTATTAAATTAACATTAATTAATAAACCATTGTTATTAAATTAACATCAATTAATTAAATAACAGAAAATTGTTGATGAGTAAAAAATGCAAACGCATGCCATGGATTTTCTTTTTTTGGTTACTACGCTTTTTTTTTGTTTCACGTCGTTTTCCATTATCTGAACTTTAGTAATTCTTTATTTGCTATAAAACTATGATTTCAACAAATTACAGACGGAACTTGTTGTATGCGTATGAAAAAATGGGATTACAATGTTTAAGTTCATGAAAGAGGGGATGAAGAAAAACCGAAAAAAATAAAATTGTGGTTTATATATAATATATATAGACGCCCGTATGTTACCAATACATGCCAACCGATTTTTCGTCCCCTTAAAGTATAAAGCTTCTTTGAAGACGATCAATTTTTTTTTGTATCATATAAAGTCAATATATCCATAGAGATGTAAAAACAAAAATCCGACATCTTTCAATGGATGGAACATTTTTTCGTTTAATTTCTCTTCTTCAATGTATAATGAACCGAGCGAAGGCGATGTAGACTATTCGCCTACTATTATATTTTTACGATGAGCGTTTTACACACTAAAACGAATGATAAGAATTTTGTTTACTTTTTTTTTCTTCTTGTCTTCTCGATTTATGCTATCGGCACGGATATCATGTTAATACTGTAGCCACATACTAAGCTAACAAACTGTGGCGCAATTTCTACTTCTATGACGTATCGTGTTCGTCTGAGTGTTTGTTCCATTTTCTCGAATCTCGAAAGATACTTTTTTTGCCAAAAATAAAATTATACATATTAAAAGAAAACAAAATGAAAATATATATATATAATATAAAGAGACGTGCGTGTTTGACACAAAAGTAAAGAGACGTAACAGCGACTTTGGACTCAACGCCCTAAACACTTTAGGCTCTCTGATCTAGACTCTAAGAAACGATCCAAAAAAATAATCTATCCCCAATTTCGCTAAATAAATGACATATTCCTCGTTTCACGAAAGAAAAATACCAATTTGTCGCAAAAAAAAAAATCAAAACGATGAAAAACAAAAGAAAACGTTATCAAATTGCATTTTGCCCCGTGGAATTCGATCGAAGACGCTGTTCAACACACAATCATATTATTTACATGATATTTACATTTTTTTTTTCGTAAACGACTACGGCTTTTGTTCCTTTATTAATCACTCATAGTTACAGGAGTCGGCAAAGCCTCAGAGTTTCATCGTCATTAGAGCAACTCTCCCGTTTATATCTTTCTTCCACTCTCTGTTTCAAAAAGATCTCTCTTGGCTCTCCGTATTTTTTGTCTGATTTTTCACCTCCCCTCCCACTGAACGATAATTTTCTGTCTTGGAATAATTATTTCTTATCTGCACTTGAACGTAAAGCTACGTATGAAAAAAACTCCCGCGGCACAATCATACATTACAATTTTCGTAAATATAAAACGACGAGCAGACCTCTCTTTCTCTCTTTCTCTCTCTACTCTACGGCACACTGTTTTTCTTTTGCCTACAAATTTCGTGTGACGAAAGCTTTCTTGTTTAATGTTGGTTTTGCTTTTTTTTTTGTATGGTTTTTTTAGTGGACGTACACTTTTCATCGTCATAAACACTCGTTTACAACAAGTCGACGTCGACCCCTCAAAGCTCGACTCAAATTGCTCGTGAACATTCGATATATAAATTCGATTTTTTTTCTTCTTCATTCTCGATTATCATAGAATTAAAACACTGTAAAAAAAAGGCGAGATGTTTTACTTCTTCGTTTTGACAAATTCGCGCTTGTGTCACCGAACAGTCATAAGTCGCGAATTTTCACGATTTACTCAACGTCCCTCCGAGAAACACTGCAAGCGCTTTTCGATGCAACAAAATTTTGCACTCGATTTATTCACATTATACATTTATTCACGTTTAATAGCTGCGATCATGCTCACTACCAATAATCAACGTTCAGCAGAGATGAACAATTATCGATTTCCTTTTTTTTTTTTTTTAAATCTGTATTCTCTGTTTCTTTTTTCCATTATCGTATTACTCAATAATTAAATCAATTTCGTTCATATTTCACTTTTCTTTTTAGCTTTAATTTTTAATATTCAATATAAGAGCTTATTATATTTATCTTCAACAAGGTATATCGTTAATATTAACATAACAGCCTGCCAGCAGCGCAAAGACTTACGTCTCACTTGTGTTTTTTCTCATGTTTTTTTTTTTTCATCTCGTGTTACTCATGTTTCTGTATCTGTGTGTTTGGTTTTATTTTTCATTACATTATCATTGAGAATCTTGTTCAGGCGACAGCACAGTTATTCTCTCTCTTTCCGAGCTTAGGACCGATTTGATTGACAATTTCGTATTAAGCGAGCGGTTCTAAAGTTCATGAACGATGATTATAGTTGACGATACATTATGTAAATTGTCGAATAATACCTGGTGTTGCTCACAAAAGGCATCTAGTGGAAAGTAATCCTGCCGTATAATGCGGGTTTTTATCTTCATTTTTTTCTTTTCTCTTCATCTTAGACGTCTAAAGACTCCATATATATATATGCATATATACATATATAACTGAAACTACCATCGAATTGGCTCGTGATAACTTGCAGCTCGTTCGATCTAAGGGACGAAGCAAGGCGCAGTGCTCTGCAAATCTGCGATACACTGTTTTCTTTCTTTTTTTTTTTTTTACTTCTAAATCTCCAAAAACGATGATGCGGTCTGACGGGTTAATCTGTATTTGTGTATGATGCGATCGTACTGTCATTTTGTCCGTATATTGAGAGTCGAGACCGTTTTGGCGTCTTTTCCATGCTCATTTATGTTTTTTTTTGTAAATTTTGTTTTGAGTTTTTTTTTTTTCGTCCAGCATCGACCTAAAATTCCGTTTTAACATCGAGCTCGGCATGCGATTATTCTCGTCTTTTTCGTATCTCCGTATTTCATACGTAGGAAAAGTCTCATGCGGGGGGAAAAGCGCGTTAAACCTCGCGTTCATTGATTCATTCACTGTAATGGCAATGACGAGTCGTCTTTTTGCACGGAGAAAAGACGAGAAAACGAAATTCTGGATCTCGCTCGGCTCCGTCCAACAACGAAGAGTCGCGCGAGAAGGGAAAAAAGTGGTCCAGTCGCGCCTGTCCATGCTTTGTATCATGATTTGCCATATTTATATTTTGTGTTTTGTCCTTAGATCTCTCTTTCTCTTTCTCATTTCTTAATTCTTCTTTTACTCGTCAGCTCGATGACATTGAGAAGTTTCGTTCCCGATACTCTTCGAGTACAACCGTCAAGAAGCAGACAGCCTGCATCCGCGTTTCAGGTCACTTTTCAACAATTGGAAATTTCACTCGTGACATTGACCCAACTCTCTGTCTCTATCCCTCTCTTTCTTGATCTCTGTCTCTCTTGCTTTCTCTCTCTCTCTCTCTCTCTCTCTCTCTCTCTCTCTCTCTCTCTCTCTCTCTCTCTCTCTCTCTCTCTCTCTCTCTCTCTCTCTCTCTCTCTCTCTCTCTCTCTCTCTCTCTCTCTCTCTCTCTCTCTCTCTCTCTCTCTCTCTCTCTCTCTCTCTCTCTCTCTCTCTCTCTTCTTGTCTCCACTGCCCCGTTTCCTTCTCTCGCAGCGATGATAAACGCCACGAAATACCGATGGAAAAGGCGACCGGAGCTAAGTTCTGACGTTTCTGCAGCAGAACAGAGGATAGATCGGAAGGGAGTTGGGCAGGGACTAGCAGTTGTTCGGATCTGGCGGTGTAACGAGATACTCGTCGGCGCGTTTATGGTCGGAAAGTGCCCGCATCGTGTACGTATCCTGAGGCAATTCGCTCTTTCTTCGCAAGAGTGGCTTTCCCTTGTTTACGTTCGTCATTTTCACCTGATGAGAGAGAAAATCATGTTTAATTTTGTTTTATCTATCTGGCTTCGTCATTGAGCAGCTTTCGGAACTTATTTTTTTTCTCGACATTTTTAAGCCAATGGTTTCTCAATTTTCCAAAATGTCGAGAAATCATAGTCGATAAAATATTCAAATGAATGTGTGTGGATGTGTTTGTGGGTTACCTAAGTGCAAATTAATTTTTGTTCGAATTCTGATGAGTGTTCAGATTTCATCGACTTTTTTCATTTTTTTAAAGAATGAATAGAGGAACCTTCGTGGACTGTGGAAAAAGATTTGGAAAAGTAGTGCAAATCTCTAATTCAGGGAGATATTCTCTTTCTCTTATACAAAGACTCATTTTTTTTTAAGAATTCTTGAATTTTTTGTCCCAGAATACTTTGATATACATTACCGGCGAAAAGTTTTCGGACAAAACTTCAAAAAAAGGTGTGGAACGTTTAAAGGGGAAGAATTCGGATTCGTTTCCCGATTTTTTTTTATTATTTTTACAAATTGTTTTTAGATTTGGACTTTATTTTGAAAACAGCTGTTTTTCCCCCTCTCTTCAGGTGCACCCATCTTCTAGAGGAAATGCTTTTTATACATTTTTACGATTGGATTCATAAAGGGGAAGCTTGAGCTTCAATTGCCTTTTTTTAAAAACTTTGAGCGATTTTTTCCCAAAGTTATTCTGTTTTTTGTTAAAAAATAGAAAATTTGAAAAATCCCGTATAACACGAAAACAAAGAGGATCCATGAAAAACTTCAAGGCAGCAAAAAGTTGCGTCTGTTTTTGTTGAGTTCAAAGGAATTTTTTCAAATTTTTTTTCCAAAATTTCGATTTCTCATATTGAGGCTGAAAAAAAAATTAGGGGAAAAAAATTGAAAAAACTCCAATGAGTTGAAAATGGTAAAATAAAGTATTTTCTCCTCTTGAAATTTCATAAATAATCCCATAGTTCTCGAGTTATGGTTCTGAGCTCCGACTCAGAAAATGAGAAAAAAAAATGTAGGTAAAAAATCTGAAAAAATTCCTCTGCACTCAACAAAAACAGACGAAACTTTTTGCTATCTTGAAGTTTTTCATGAATCCTCTTCGTTTTCGTGTGATACGTAATTTTTCAAATTTCCTCTTTTTCACAAAAAACAGAGTAACTTTGAGGAAAAAAATCGCTCAAAGTTTTTAAAAAAAGGAAATTAAAGCTCAAACTTTTCTCTTTATGAATCCAATCGTAAAAATGTATTTAAAAAAATGCCTCTAGAAGATGAGTGCACTTGAAGAGGGGAAAAAAGGCGAAAAACAGCTGTTTTCAAAATAGACTCCAAATCTAAAAAAAAATTGTAAAAATAATTTAAAAATTCAGGAAATGAAGTCAAATTCTTCCCCTTTAAAATGACGCTTGTTAAATTAGTCTACGTTGACTTCCGGTGAAATGGCATAAAAAAACGTTCCAGACCTTTTTTGAAGTTTTGTCCGGAACCTTTTCGCCTGTAGTGTATCGAAAAAAGTCCAAAATGCGATCAAAAAAGAAATATTCCCATTAATAGAAGTGTCTATGAATGTGTGCATGTGTATGTCTATGATTCCGATATTATTCGAACAATAGAACTGTTGCGAGTAATTTTTCTCTTCATGCAACTTTTAACTCTCAACTCAACACTCTCATGCATCAACGAGAAATGGACGATTTTTCGTCGAAGTCAACATACCTCGTTGGCTTTAGCTTCGATTTTTTCCAATGTCAGGGATAATTGATCATTGTCAGCATCCTCGTCAGGCGGCGGACTGTCAAGATGTTGTGGCAGTGTGTGAGAGTTGTTCGTCGTACCTTTAGCGATTATTTTGTAATTCGGATGTCTCATTGCCAATGCCTCGACACGATTCCACGCATCGTCACGATCCTTGAGCATGCGTTTCTCCTTCTGTCGATCCTTTCGAACAGGAATCACATGTAAATCCTCCGTTTAACAATCTCATACGGCAAACTTTTTTCAATTTTTATTTGATCCCTCTCACTCTTTCCGCCGCTCTATAATAATAATCGTCGTTGAGAAATCAAACTTACCTGGGCGTACTGTTGGGTACACTCGTCGAAAACTTTTTGATTCATCTCCATCAGGCGTTTGAGAGCGTTGTAAATCAATCCGTGTATAGTTTTGTTCCAATGATTTCGCGAATTTTTGTACAACGCTGGATACATTATCGGCAGTATGAACGAATAATTGTCGGATATGAGAGACATTATGTACTCGTTGTTCCAATAATAAAGCGTTCTCTCGGCAACCTGAAAACGAGACGATTATCAATGGAAATACTTTCAAGGATGCTCTATATCCCAGCTAATATTTTCTAAGGCGTGTAAATAAAAATTTACAGGCCTGTAATAATATTTTTAGGGAGTTGTAATATTTAAAAAAATATTCCCCCTGTTTCAAAACAAAAAGTAGCGCGGTTTACGGCGAACCAGAGAGTCCTTACAGAATATAGAAAAGAAACCCTGCAAATTGGAATTTGCACATTGCTTCCTCATCTTTATCCATAGTTCACATAGCTTCCTTTAACACACAGTAGCGATCAAAATTGGCTTCCTCATAAAGGAATCCATGTACAAATTCGATCGATTTTCCCCAAATTTGATAGCAAATAACATTAATAGATATACTGGCTCTTCACAAAATTTCATTGCAATATCTAAAAAATTTCAAGAGTTATAGCGTTTACGCTTCTTTTATAAAAATTAAAAATTTGATACAAATTTAATCATTCGATCGATTTTCGCCAAATTTAATAACGAACATCCTCGATAGCTATATTAGCTCTGTGTAAAGTTTCCGTGCAATATCTTAAAAATTGCACAAGTCAGAGCGCTTACACAATTTTTCAAAAAATTAAAAATTTCATAAAATTTTAATTCCTCGATGGATTTTTGCTAAATTTAATAGCGAACAGCCTCGATAGCTATATTAGCTCTGTGCAAAGTTTCCGTACAATATCTTAAAAATTGCACAAGTTAGAGCGTTCAGGCTATTTTTCAAAAAATTCAAAATTTCATAAAATTTTAATCCCTCGATGGATTTTCGCCAAATTCAATACCAAACAACCTTAATAGCTATACTTATTCTGTACAAAGTTTGAGTGCAATATCTTGAAAATTGCAAAGGTTAGAGCGTTTACGCCATTCTTGCAAAAACGAAAAAAGCCGACAAAATCTGAACACCCGTTATAATTAAAACAAATTTTTTTCATAATGAAGAGCAATTTGTGCTCGACAAGTGTGCCAAATTTTAGCTTGATATCTCGGAGCGTTTTTGAGTTACATCTGAAAATCATTATTTACATCTGAACTCATTATTTACATCTGAAACTCAGGAGACACACACACACACAAACAAACACACACACACACACATCCGGACATTTTTTCTAAATATGATTTCTCGATGTTTTAGAACATTTTGAACATATTGGCATAAAAATCGCGAAAAAATTTTTTTTCACGAAAACAAAGCTTCCCTTATGATGAAGCAAAAATGTAGAACAGTGACTTTAAAGCAAAATAACGGAATTTACTCCAATAAGATAGAATTGACATGAGAAACGAAACCCTTGAATGGACGCAATTACCTGAAAGTGCGGCGACGAGACGCACTTGGCAAGTTGACGGAACAGTGGATCGATGACTTTTTGAAATTCCGCCGGTTCGATAACGTCCAATATTTCCTCGAGTTCGTTGAGAAACATAACTTCCTTCGGCGAGTGAGTCTTTGGCCAGAATTTCAATAAATTCTTGATCACAGGCTCGGTAAGATTAGGATCTTTCTCAAGAAATTGAACGACGCAATAAGCCAGTTGTGGGTGATAGACGGACAGTGATTTTGCCTTGTGCAATGGCAATAACACTTTCAATAGAAATATTTTGTGTTCCTCCTTCAGCGGCAGAGCAAATCCATTGATAATGCTATACAATGGGATGCAAAATAAAAATTAATCAACCTCGCATCGTTGCTTTATTCTCCGATCGAAGATTCATGAATATAATTTCTCTAACCTTCCCAGAATCTCGAGTAACTCGGCGATTCCGTTGTGATGCTCAGTCTCGTATATAAATCGGTAGAAAACGTTGTTTATCTGCTTCCTTATGTAAGCCCTGAGACCAAGAAACTTTCCGTAGATCCTGTGCAATGTCGTTTTTAAAAAATCTCTCTCACGCGGATCCTCGGAATCGAACAGCTCGAGAAGTTGCAAAACGAATTTGTGGTCGATGTAACGCTTCGCTATGGTAGGTTGAAAATCTTGGGACTCGAGTAGGCGCAAAAAGAATTCGTAGACAAGCTGAAGATGGGGCCAAGCGGCCTCCAGCGTCGGCTCGTCCTCCTCCGGATCGAACTCGGCGCCGTTTGGATTCGACGATGGTGGCAATGTACGAAACAGGTTCACCGCAAACTGCAAATATACCGATTTACCGTGTCAATGAATCACGTTTTATTCACGTGACTGAGAGTACGAGAGAAAACGAGGAAAGGAAAAAAAAAGAACAAACAAACCGATTCGCCGGAAAAAAAGTTATTTACCATATTCACTGCCTCGGGGTATACAGCCTCGGTAATGACGTTTCTGTTTTTGGTCACGTACTCGACCATCTCGAGAA